>QLTV01012191.1:859620-873477 GCA_003457575.1 Thermophis baileyi
ACGCCACCCCTAGCCCTTCTTTTCATTCAACTAGACATACCCAATTCCAGCAAGCATTCTTTATATGTTTTAGCCTCCAGTCCCCTAATCACCTTTGTTGTTCTTCTCTGCACTCTTTCTAGAGTCTCAACATCTTTTTTTTACATCTTGGTGACCAAAACTGAATGCAGTATTCCAAGTGTGGCCTTACCAAGGCATTATAAAGTGGTATTAACACTTCACGTGATCTTGATTCTATCCCTCTCTTTATGCAGCCTAGAACTGTGTTGGCTTTTTTGGCAGCTGCTGCACACTGCTGGCTCATATTTAAATGATTGTCCACTAGGACTCCAAGATCCCTCTCCCAGTTACTACTATTGAGCAAGATACCACATATACTGTACCTGTGCAGTTCGTTTTTCTTGCCTAAATGTAGTGACTCTACATCTTGGTGACTCTCGATCTTGGCCCTCTGTAACTTTTAATCAAAGAGTAAATAATTGGAATGAAACAAATGTTTTCCTTCCTGTTAAACAGGAATGAGAATTAGACGGGAACCAACGGTGTCTCATTGTAGTCTGGATTAATTAGAGTGGAGCTGTACTTCTAGTCTTCTGCAAATGTCGTTCTGTAGATTTTATTTATTTATTTATTTATTTATTTGTATCCCGCCTTTATTATTTTTACAAATAACTCAAGGCAGCGAGCATATCCAATACACGTCCCTCTTCCTATTTTCCTCACAATAACAACCCTGTGAGGTAGATAATGCTGAGAGAGAGAGAGAGAGAGAGAGAGAGGGACTGGCCCAAGGTCACCCAACTAGCTTTCATGGGTAAAGTGGGACTTGAACTCAACGGTCTCCCACTTTCTACTCTGGTTCCTTAAATTCTAGCCCAGTGATGGCGAACCATTTCGGCACTGAGTGCTGAAACTGGAACGCGCGCGTGCGCACGCACCGGAGCCCCGGAAACTGGAAGACCAGCTGGCCGGTGTGCATGTGTGCGCCAGCCAGCTGGTCTTTGGGCGTGCACTGGCCAGCTGGTCTTCGTGTGCGCCGGATCGCTGGATCGCTGCAAAGACCAGCTGGCGCACCGGAAACCCGAAGACTAGGTGGCTGGCTTGTGCATGCGCCCTGACCAGCTGGTCTTCAGGTTTCCAGGGCTCCGGCGCGCACAAAGACCAGTTGGCGTGCCGGAAACGCAAAGACTAGGTGGCTGGCGCGTGCATGCACACTGGCCAGCTGGTCTTCAGGTTTCCGGGGCTCCGGCACGCGCGAAGACCAGCTGGCCGATGCGCATGCGTGCGCCGGAAACCCGAACACCAGGTGGTGACAGCGCACATGCCAACAGAGAGGGCTCTGCGTGCCACAGGTTCGCCATCACGGTTCTAGACCAAATTGTCACTTGTACGCACTTTTAAGTACCTTCTTTTTAATGATGGGTTTCTAGAACCAGTCCCAGTTTCTAAATGACTCTTTTCATATTTATCTATTCTATTCTATTCTATTCTGTTCTGTTCTGTTCTGTTCTGTTCTGTTCTGTTCTGTTCTGTTCTGTTCTGTTCTGTTCTGTTCTGTTCTGTTCTATTCTTCATGAGACATTAATTCTGGAGAAACATGGGTGGTTGGCTTTGTGGTAGTCATATGCTACTTGTGGCTTCTTTTAAGCATCTGATTGGCAATGGAAGATGTAAAATGATGGACTACATTTATCTCTGCAGCATGGCTCTTAATGTTAATCTTACAAAATCTGTGTGAGTCATCAGATTCTCGGTAACATCTCAGTACAATTTATAGCCTGATTCATATTTCTTGGATGGCACAGTTGACAAATGATCGAAGGATTCTTCCTTAAAATTCATCCTTGAAATGAATAGGGTGAGATCCTTATTTTTCTGTTTTGTTTTCTTTTTCTTTTTGTTCCCCCGGGCTATGTTATATTTTACCAGCACTGATAACTTTATATTATTTTAAGCCACTTGGTTAAGTGAGGTTAGAAGGTTATTTTTTATATTGTGGAAAGATGAGTTAGATTAACATAACACCTACTGCTGCACTTTTGTACTCTCATTTACAGTCCCCAAGTCCTCAGAAGTAATTGTAAATGGAATTTAGTGGCGCACAACAGAAGAAGTCCGAAGCATTTATTTTAGTAACTTGAATTGGAGAAGTTGGACATTTTAATAATAGCGAAGATAGTTCAATGGAGCGATCGGAGTAATTTTGCAATATAGCTCTTTAATTGGTTCAGGGTTTTTTGTATGTGCGAATCCATGCTAGGAAGAACTTAAAGAGAGGTAATCTACCCCAAATGAAATATTGTGCGGTGACATAAATATTTTTTTTTCTTCCTGTGTAAAATAAGTACCGCTCTTAGCATTTTTGTACATTTCATTAGAGATAAGCAGCTAAGTAATAAAATTGGAGGTTGAATCATTTCTCAGATTCCTTACATCTGAATCCTACATTAAAGAAACAGGTTCAAGCTTTAGCATTTTATATTAGCATGTCTATAGCAAAAGAAGATGAATGGAGTTATAATGATAGGTAGGCTGCAAGCAAAAATAACATTGTGAGACAGTAATCCTGTTAAGAATTATCCACTTTGAACTGTGGCTAGCGGTTGGGAATATGCAGGTGAAAAACTTTGAAAATGGATTTTGACCCCCCCCCCTTTTTTTTCTCAAGACTATCAGTTTTGAAAGAATTGAAATCCTTGAATTACCACTGTGTATTTAAAAATGGCATAATAATTGCAAAGGTGACAGTGATTTGCTGCAAAATGTTGTTTCCTTATTTATTTATTTTTTATTTTGTTTCCCCTGGGAGTTGAGGAAGCCTGTCTGACTTCAGGAAGTTTATTTTCAGGGACTGCCTCTGACAATTTAGTGGTTTATGTATGTATTTCACAAGGTTGCTTAAATTCAGCATGGGGAAATCTTAGTTCCGAAACAAAAATCTCTTTTAGCTTTTAGTAGTTCACAAGAAGGACACCAACATGTTTAAATCGTGAAGACTTTAAGTGTTAAATCCCAAGCAAAGTAGAAATGACCAAATACAGGACATTTCCAAGAAAGCAGCATAATTTAGAATAAATATTGTTTTGTGTGTGTGTGTGTGTGTGTGTGTGTGTGTGTGTGTGTGTGTGTGTGTATCAGAATTATCTGGAGTTAAAAATCTTTATACTATTGGAATTTATTCTGACATATGATTTTGTACAAGGTGCACGACACAGAAAAATCCTTACCTAGTAGTAACCTGAGATTTAAGTTTGGGTTATGTTTTGCCCTTGGATATAGGAGAGACCAAGATGGCATGCAAATTTGAATGCTCCATTATTTCTGCTTGGGCAGTAAACTATATCTCATTTCTATTGATGCTACTTTTGTACGGTGGCATTCTGCAGCGTTCCCTAAATATTTATTTGAAACAGAATCATTCTTTTGGAATAATGGTATCTGTGTCCTTCAGAAGTAGATCTAAAAGCATCCTCAAATTAAGATCAGTAACTGATGACTAAGAAGACACATTCATACAGTTTTCTTGACAACGGTATGGTATTGATCTGTCATTTCTACTTAAAGGGCTGTGTTTGGAGTACGGGCTACAGACCTCCTGTTTCATAGCTGTCTCCCATCCTCATGAAAACAAAGTGTGACCTTGCTTAGCTTCTGCATGCAGGCAAGGTTGGCCAAGAACTGTTGCCTGATAAAAGATGTTGTTAATAGGATCAAAACACGATCACTGAAACAAGAGTTTGAGGCACTTATGGAGATTCTCAGCCATCCAGTTCATGCTTATCCCAAAGGTTTTTTGAGAGGCAACTGGACTTGCTTATTTTTTTCTTGAAGACATTTCGCTTCTCATCCAAGAAGCTTCTAGTTCTTCTAGATGAACTGAAGAATTTTCTTGGATGAGAAGCGAAACATCTTCAAGGAAGAACAAGGAAGCCCAGTTGCCTCTTGAAAAAGAACCTTTGGGACAAGAGTTTGAGGCAGTGAGCAAACAGCAGCCATGCTTCTCTGTAAGAAAAGAAGGTCTTGCAGAATTGTGAAGATACACTACTCCCATAAATTCAAGGAGTTGCAGAGACTTGTGTGATAATTGGAACTTCTCAATTTCTTCATTACCTTTCTACACTCTCTTAAGTTTTAATACTCTTAATGGTTGATACAGTTGTGCGAATCGAAATACCTTCCTCTAGCACGTCTTAACTGTTGAAAGATGTACAAAAAGGATTAGTGAACTTGAGGTGGTCCCTGATATAATTAACTATCAGACATATACAAATCCTATTAGGGATGCTGTGGGTGAAAAAATATCTGACTTGACTTCATTAAAAACAGGCAGAGACTATGTCAAGCTAAGGAGCTTTAGGAATTGTCTATTAATAATAACCACTGTTCTGAAATAAGCCAACCTGCAATTTACCAGAGCTACAGCTATGATATAGTCTTCTTGTAAAGAGATGTTTGCTCATCTGTCAAAGTTGGGAGAATCACTATGATGCATACTGGTTAGTTGATATTGCAGTAGAAGAAAAGTGTTGAGTTATGTACCTGTAGTTCCATTGCTACCAACTTGGTAGGAAGGTGACATCTGTCAAACATGGCTTTGTTATAAAATAGAAAAGACATCATGCATTCAATATTTGAAACTGGTTAGGATAACTTTTGAGTCAGTAGGCATAAACTATGTGATAACCTGGACATTACCTTGGGCATAGGGCCTGAAGGTTGAATGAGTCCATATATTTTTTTTTTCTGACATCACTGTGGTTATGTGGTCTGAATTTGATTCTCTTTATATGCAATTGTGCTATTATTACATTGCAGAATCCAATTTGGGTCAGTCACTAGGACTAGAGGTTTAGTGTTACTAGCTTTTTGACTTGTGTTGGAGCCCATCCTCAGGGAACTTCTCTCTACCGGAATATTCCGGAATGTTCCAGTAGAGAGAAGTTCCCTGAGGATTGGCTCCGGCATGAGTTCAAAAGCTAGGAAGACTAAACCTCTGGTCCCGGTGACGAACCCAGATTGGATCCTACAACAATATCCTGGGACACGTATATTTGTCTTCCTTGTATTATTATGTTGTTGTTTCTCGTTATTATTTTAATTCTATGTTCTTCATGCAGAGTAATAATGGGCAGCTATTTAATTTGGCATAAAAAGCAATAAAACCATAAACAACATTTTTTTAAAATCACAACTTTCATAACTACAAACAGGAGCTTGTAGCCTTTTTATTAATTAAAGAAAAGTAAGAAAATAAAGGTTAATACGACAACATGAATTTGGCTTCCTTCAATATGAAAAAGGAAGGACATTTTATAGTTGCAGACTGGCAAAGTTAAGAATCCATGTGCCACGATCCATTATCTGTTCCAGTTAGATGCTGTGCTAGATACACCAGTACAGTGCATTATTAGAGCCGAGGTGGCGCAGTGGTTAGAGTGCAGTACTGCAGGCTACTTCAGCTGACTGCTAGCTGCAGTTCGGGGGTTCAAATCTCACCGGCTCAAGGTTGACTCAGCCTTCCATCCTTCCGTGGTGGGTAAAATGAGGACCCAAACTGTTGGGGGCAATATGCTGACTCTCTGAACCACTTAGAGAGGGCTGTAAAGCACTGTAAAGCGGTATATAAGTCTAAGTGCTGTTGCTATTGCTATTGCTATTGCTATTAACTTGTCTTCACTGATTAAAGCAAATTAAATGAGAGATTCATTAGGAATTCCATGATGTCGTCCATGCTTTTCTGAAGATACCTCAAGAACTCAACCTGTGATTGCATGTGTCTGTCTATGGAGGACTAGGAAGAACTGAAAAAATGCTGGATGACTCAACAGTCTGTCTAGTCCAGGGGTGTCAAACTCGATTTCATTGAGGGCCGCATCAGGGTTGTGTTTGACCTCGGGGGTTGGGTGGGCATGGCCAGGGTGGACATGGCCAGCTCGACATCACTCATGTCAGGGGTGCCTGTGATGGCCCGACCCCTCTGCCAGCAAAAACTGGTTTCCGAACTCCGTTTTTGGCTGCAACGGCCTCCTGCAACCCTCTGCCAGCGAAAACAGAGCTCGCGAGGGCCGCACGCAGCCCTCCCGAGCACCGTTTTCACTGGCAGAGGCACCTTTGCTGTTTCCAGGGCGGCCCCACGGGCCAGATCTAAGCACCCCGTGGGCCTTGAGTTTACACCCCTGGTCTTGTCGATCGAGGCTAACACTCTGTTCCCATAATCACCAGCAGCAAAAATCTATAAGCAGGATATGAGTACAATAGCTTTCTCCTGCTAAAATTTTCTAGCAGCTGGGTTTCAGTTGAGACTGCCTGCCATACCACCATGATGATTAATAAGTACTGATTGCTCTGTTTCCATCAGTTGCATTTTTTTTAAAAAAACACCCAAGCAGACTGTCCCAAAGGTGCTTTTTCAGGAGGCAACTGGACGTTCTTGTTTATCCTTTGAAGGCGTTTCGCTTCTCATCCAAGAAGCTTCTTCAGCTCTGACTGGATTGTGGGGATAGTCAGAGCTGAAGAAGCTTCTTGGATGAGAAGTGAAATGTACAAAACAACAAAACAAAGCAAAAAGCAAAAAGCAAAATGCAAAACGCAAAACACAAAACAGACCAGACCAGAAAGTCCAGTTGCCTCCTGAAAAAGCACCTTTGGGACAACCATGAGCTGGATGACTGAGAATCTCTACAGACTTTTACCCAAGTAGACTTTAAACGCGTATTTACCTATGTGAAGTCACCCATGGTCCTTGATAAATGCTGATGAATTTTCTTTCTATTTTGTTTCATACATTTCGGTCATGTGAACCGAAAGAGTAGAAGATTAAAATTATTTGATTACTCTGGATTTGCAAGATAGATTGCCAGAACAGTTTGTAAGCACTTTTAGGAATGATATGTTACAGAGAGTTTTTGGGTTAGGGTGACGTGGGTGGTTTAGAAATATAATCAATAAATAAAATATTGCTATTTATATAATAATACTAGTATTGTTAATGGAATTAAAAGGTCATCGTTTCTACCCACCTTGCTTCATAAATTTTGGAAGAAGAGAAGTGAAAACTGTAAAGCTTTGGAAAGAACAGCATCCCACTGAAAAATAGTTACAATTCAAAAATGAGAAAAGACATTTTCACAGTAAATAAGGTTGCAAAGTGTAAATGGATGACAAAAATCCACTCTCTTATGCACTGATGATGTCACCAGCCTGGCAATAAAATGTCTGCAAGAAAATAAATTGGGAAAAAATGTTTTCCTCTAGCAAAATGGTATGAGTGTTTTCCACTAAAAAAAAAAAGTCAAGTCATTTTTTGATGGTAACTTGTTCAGTAGCTATTTCCTGCTCCCCCCCCCCCTTCAAGTCAGTTCCACTCAGGGTGACTTTCTGGACTAATCCCTGCAGTTTTCTTAGAAAGATTTCAAAGGTGGCTTTCCATTTTTTGTCTGAAAGAGATTGGCCCAAAATCACCCAACCAGTTTCATGCTTAAAGCAGGGCTAGAACTTACTGTCTTCTGGTTTCACGCTTGGTGCCTTAACCACTACACCAAACTGCCTCTTCTTTTCCCGCTTATTCCTACATAAACAAGAATCACATTGCTTTGTAAGTAATTTAAAACCTTTTTCCTTAACGAGTCTAGAAATGTGTGTGTGTTAACAAATGACAACATGTACAGCATGTTGATAGACAACATGTCTATCAGACACAGGTCTTATTTGAAGGTAACGTTACTTGCAAGCTTTGATATATAATGCTTTTTGCTTTTTGAAGTTATTCAGTAGAGGTACCTCTTAAATCAATTAATTTTTTTTGTGAGACAATTTTTTATATTGTTATTGCTATAGGTAGATATTTATAAAGTAGTTTCTCTGATCCCCTTCATATGTCTGGAAGGTTTAGGCAAATCACAACTTTCTGCTTTTTCATAATAACATGAACAAGCCATTTCTATAAAGATCTATAAGTCTGATTGGTAAAACCCAAAGTCAAAGTTACATTCTTTTCCACATCAAGCATGGAGTTCAGAACGGTCTGCATGTGGAAACAAAAGTACTTATGTTCTTTTCTTTAATCAAAGTGGTCAATTTTGCCATTTCAGTCAACTCCATCAACTTCGTCCGTAGTAGGAATCAACGTGTCCTTCCATTTTTGTGAATACAACAGTCTTGCTGCAGTCAACATATATAATAACAAAGTTCCAAATTTTTTCTCCAGTTCTTTTTCCATTAAGCCCAAAAGGAAAAGTTCTGGTTTCATTTTTGTCTGTATTATTTTCTGTATTAAAATATGAATCATACTCCAAAAAAAGCAAAAAGTTGTGATTTGATGTTAATGCCTTATTTTACTGTAACAGAGAGAGTCGGAAGTCAATACTTCTTTTTCTTTTTCTTTTCTTATCTTTCCTCACATCTCTTTACCCCTTTTCCCCCCACTGCTTTTCTATTTACTTTGTATTTTATAATACTTTATAACTCAATAAAAATGTTAACTGGAAAAATGGAATGTTTGGACAATTGTTTCCAGCTATTTTAATAGACTTGAGACTGGGTCTCATGGAATTATATTTGTAATCCGACCAGAATCATTGGATATGAAATGGGGGGCAAATAAATTTAACAAACAAACAAACAAAAAATTAAGATTATTATTATTTATTAAGTTTATTTGCTGCCCGTCTCACCATAAGATGACTCTGGGTGGCTTACAATGTTAAAGATTTTATGTCCTGTTAGTTACTTATTAGTTACTCTAATAAGAATATTAGGACTACACAAAGCGGTAGATTTGGATATCGCTACACATAACAGCAGGGGTGGGTTCCAGATTTACTTACTGCCGGTTCGCTCAGGGACGCGCCGTGCGGGTGGGTCGCGGGTGCACGCATGCATGCGCAGTACAGAAAAAGCTTCTGCACATGCGCAGATGCAAAAAACAAAATGGCAGCGCCTATGGCGCCGCCGAGAGAACCGGCTCGGGGGTGTGGCAGGCGTGGGTCGCTACCGGCTCTAGCAACCCACGCCGCCACGTTACTAACGATTCTATAGAACCGGTCCGAACCGGTAGGAACCCACCTCTGATAACAGCACAAATGCGTGCATGTTTTATCATTAACTGTGCTTGGAAGTTAGGTTGCAGCTCTCTAGAGGTTCCTGGACAGCGACTGGAAAATGCTGAGTTGGCCATTATTATTGACACGTGAAATGCTCTCTTTCTTTTCCAGCGCTAATGAGTAGCACCTTCTGACTTTTGTGCTCCATAATTGGCTTTGTGCATTTGCATTATGCAGACCCTTTTGATCAATGGAGATATAAAAAAATGCGAAGTGGTCTAGAGGTTAAACCTGTTCCTCTTGCCCCTCCTGAAACAAATGGCTTTGAACTCTTGTTGTATATGCGATGATGTGGCTGTAAATGGAGAATCAACATTATGAAGGATGTTTGCCTTCTGATACAGCTTACAAGGTAATAGGTAGAAAGGTTGAAAGGGCGTACGTGTGTTCATTGAAGCTAGCTATGGCAAGGCAGTATGTGTTAGACTGCATTAATTTCTTTCTCTGTGTGCAGTTGTGCTCTGTCCTTTTCCATCATAAAAGTCCTGTGGTAAATTACTATAGGCTTAAAAGGGTGGAAAAATCCAGATCTGATTAGAATTACTGGAAATAGGCAATCTGAAGCTACCCCAACATTATAGCTAATAGATATCTAATGCTCTGATATTAGTTTGGCAGCCTGTGGCATCTTCCATTAAATTAAACCTGGCGTATTTTCTTATTGTGGTATAACCTTTTGTTGTTAGTCACAATTTTAAATCAAGCTCAAGCAGCCATAGAAGAGAAATGAACAAATAAGCAGCTCAGAATTTTTATTTTTCACATGTAAATTTGACAGCCCTGTGTATGTTTATTTAAAGTAAACATTATTGGGAAAGCTGCTGTATATATAGATATTAGGGATCTTAAAATAGTTTTGCGCTAAAACGTGAACATCTGTTTAAATATTTTTTGGCATTGTATGTACAGAATACTTTGCATTTCTTAGTACATGTGTAAACACACACCATAATTTCCAGCAGGGTATGTACTAAAAATTAGCCTGTGAGTTGAAACTTAATATTCTGAATGCAAAATGTTGATTTAGACCAGAGATCTAAGGCTTCAAATTCTCCTGCCAGATTAGGAGAAAAGCTATAATGGGGAAATTTACTACTGAGAATCTCCTTTCTCCTCCATAGGTTATTTTTTTCTCAACTTAAACAAATAAACAAAATATTAGGTTGGTGGCATTCAAATGGTGGTATCTAGAGGGCTTTTCAAGAAGTATATTGAGAAAGTCTTTGGATTCAAAGCATCTCCTAAACATTTGGAATAGATTCATTATTACTTATTATTTGTAATGGCATGGGACTCAAGAGCTGCTTTAAGATGGAAAAGTAAGTTAGATTCTTCTCGGTGGGCACAAATTGAGAACTTTTGAAGTTCCAAAGACTGAGTACTTCAGGAAATGGGTTAGGGATTTCTAATCATATATAAGAATTAATATCAGCTAACATTTCTGAGTACGGATGCCCTTTTCAGTGGTAATTCAAATACGATAGTTTTAATGTTAGGGAAGAAATAAATCTGTAATACATCTAGAATTAATATTTTAGAGATACCCAAATCAGGATCTGCTATTTTTTGTTTATTGTTGAGAAAAGGGACAACTGAAGTGCTGATATTTGTTTTCTCATGTTTATTTTAACATTACTTGTGCAGTGGTGATCATTCTAGACCAGTGATGGCGAACCTTTTCGGCACCAAGTGCTGAAAAGGGAGCGCGTGCGTGCGTGACACTGAGTGCCGAAAAGGGAGCACTTCGCGCACGCTCGTCTGGGCCACGACCAGGAAGAGGAGCTGCCCAGGGGGCATGTGCGTGCCGGAAAATGTACTTCTAGTTTCCGGCGCACATGCGCATGCACCAATCAGCTGACCAGCGCGCATGCTCATGACCAGCTCTTCCTTTTTCCGGCACTGCTGCATGCACAAAGCCCAGCTGATCGTCACGTGCGCATGCGCGCCAGAAACCCGGAAGAGGAATGAGCGATGCCGCACGTGCCAGGCGACATGGCTCCGTGTGCCACTTCGGGCACGCGTGCCATTGGTTCGCCATCACGGTTCTACGCTAATCTTCATATGTATGACTATGTAATGGATGCATGGATAATCTTGAGGATCAGGGAGAGGAGATGTTGCCTATGAAATAACAGAATAACAGAGTTGGAAGGGACCTTGGAGGTCTTCTAGTCCAACCCCTTGCTTAGGCAGGAAACCCTACACCACTTCAGACAAATGGTTATCCAATATCTTCGTAAAAACTTCCAGTGTTGGAATAATAATAATCAAACAAGAGAGGGTGGAATCCCCATTTGGTTAATAGTCAAAGAAAAAAAAACTAAAAAAGGACTTCCCTTAACAGGTATAGCAATTAAAAATGGCTGGCAGGAAGTTTGTACTCTCAAACTTGTAAGAATCTATTAATGTAACCTTACAATAAAGTAGATTTAGCTCATCTGATTTTGTTTCCTCCTATCTCGTTTACTAGGGAAGGTTTACTCTGTGTGTATGCATGTGTATAATATAGTTTTTAAAAAAAAATATGCCCATTTTCTTCTCCTATATATAAAACTTAATAGAACACATTAATAGAATATAGAACATTCATAGAATTTAAGGCACCCATTTTAACCGCGTAGCTCTGTAGGGATTTGAAATCAAGGATTTAAGACTTTTTTTTTTAAATGTATCTTCTTAAAACCAAATTCCCATGAGAATTATGACTGTCATTAGAATTACATGGTTAAATTGATTCAGTCCTAACTTATCCCAGCTAAAGTTGGGTGAGAGGATAAGTCTGTAAGAAAATGAAGGGATAGGAACTGTTCAATCCAATAACCTAAGCCTGGTTAAGTAAGTAATTATATCTGCAGAGTTATGTAGTTTTAGGTTCGTTGGGCATGTAGAGAACTTACTAAGAAGTGGAGCCTGGAGACAGGATGAAATAAAGTAGCTTGCTTTTCTTTGATTGCATCAAAGAGTCAACTAACTCTTTGTTTCCTAAAATAAGTTTATCCCTTGATTTTCTTTTTTTTTGTTTAGGGTGGCCTGAAAAACAGTAAACACGAGTGCACGTTGTCATCGCAGGAATATGTCCACGAACTACGATCGGGTATCTCAGAAGAAAAACTTCTCAACTGCTTAGAATCTCTGAGGGTGTCTCTGACGAGCAATCCAGTAAGGTAGGTTTGGGAAATTGTTACTCAGAAGCGTCGCAAAGTACGAATTTGTAAAATATTGTATGCCAAGTTGAAACAAAATGTAGAATTTAGACCAACCACATCAAAAAAGCCACATACTGTATTCAGTGGGTGGGTTTTTTTGCCTATCTATTACCTTATTTATTTAGTTCTCTGCCAGGGTGGTGTGGTGGCTCTCTCTGGGCACAATGAGAATATATCTGCTGCGAACTCGGCATTGGCGACAGGAAGGGCATCCGGCCACACTCCGCTCCATTCAGTTGCCCCGACTCTACCCCGATGCAAGGGATTATGGGGTCATTAAAAGACAAAAAAAAAGTTCTCTGCCAAGTAGTAGGTCTTAGGAGCTGTGGTGGTGCAGTGGTTGGAATGCAGTATTGTAGGCTAATTCTGCCGATTGCCAGCAGTTCGATTCTCACCGGCTCATGGTTGACTCAGCCTTCCATCCTTCCAAGGTCGGTATAAATGAGGACCCAGATTGTTGGGGGCAATATGCGGACTCTGTAAACTGTTTAGAGAGGGTTGTAAAGAACTGTGAAGCGGTATATAAGTCTAAGTGCAATTGCTATTAAAAAAGAGATAGCGACTTGTATAAAACAAATGGCTCCAACATAATAGATATTCTTATGAATTGATATGCTCATACACTGTGTAAAGCCACTTTCATTGAAACTATATTGGAAGGATAGGCTCTTTATTTTTTCAGCTTCAGATTTTAAGGGACTGATCCTGTTATTTACCTCTGGTAAATGAGGCACAGGGCTGAACATTAACGCTGTTGATGGGTAAGCTGTGAATACTTCTATATGCACCAACATATGGCCGGTGTGCTAATATTATGCCTTGTTGCATTCAGAACCTATCCTCAAGCTGTCTTTAACTTTGTAATTGGAATACATTAAACTGGCCTTGACAGTTTGCCTCACTTGGTATGCAAGGGATTTTGGCAAGTCTGCTTTCCAGAAATGCTACCCCTGTCTTAAACAGGAAGTTGAAAAGTAACTCCTTTGCCTGCTACAATTTCCAATGGACTATCCAGGAAATGAAAATAAGGCGGATTGGAAATGTAAGAAGCCTCTAAGGATAACCAACCTCTGTGAATCTATGGTGATGTTTGTTTTCTCCTCTCCAAATCCAACCCTAACCCTAAGTGGAATTCCATCCCCGTTGGATTTTCCCATGTATTTATCCAGGAAACGAAAATTATGAACTGGCTTCTGGACTAAACTAGTTATGCTTTAGTGAAGTGTTGTAGCTCATTCAAGTCCGGTTTTTTACTTGTTGTATCTGAGTAACTAATTTATTGTCAGTCCAACTAGATAGATGACAGATAGATAGATAGATGATAGATAGATAGATAGATAGATAGATAGATAGATGATAGATAGATAGATAGATAGATAGATAGATAGATAGATAGATAGATGATAGATAGATAGATGATAGATAGATAAATAGATGATAGATAGGATGGTAGACAGAGTTAGAGATAGATAGATAGATAGATAGATAGATAGATAGATAGATAGATAGAGAGACAGATAGATAAAGAGATAGATAGATGATAGATACAG
>QLTV01012191.1:874631-886973 GCA_003457575.1 Thermophis baileyi
ATAGATAGATAGATAGATAGATAGATAGATAGATAGATAGATAGATAGATCGATCTAGCACTTAGATTTATATACCGCTTCACAGTGCTTTACAGCCCTCTCTAAGCGGTTTACAGAGTCAGCCTCTTGCCCCCAACAATCTGGGTCCTCATTTTACCTTCCTCAGAAGGATGGCTGAGTCAACCTTGAGCCTGGTGACTTTTCAGTATTCATTTTTGGGATAGGTGGTTGGTATTAGAATAAGGAAGTGTTGTATGACTACATTGCCTAGCAATAATTTATACATGGAAAATGGCATGTTTCTGCTTACACTTGTATGATCAAAGAGTTGCTGTAAAAATACAGAAGCGCATTGTTATTCTGAGAATTCCTGTTTATTTTCAGCAAACAAAGAAACTATGTAACTCAAGCACATGAGCTTAAAATATGCAGGCAGAGAGACTAAGAAATAAACTCAGATTTTGAGAAGAGTATTGTGTATTCCCATAACATTCTTGTTTCCAATTCTCGTTCAGTGGTTTTCCGCTGGAAAAGTTCAGGAGGTCCTGCATAATACATTTTTAAAAACACTGTTTGCAGAAAATCTATAAACAAAATAGAAAACAGATAAAGATAAGCGAATAAAGCACGAATGAATAAAAAAAGTATCTAAAAATATAGAAATTATACAAGGGAATAGTTTTCTGGTATATCATTACTAAATTATGAATGACTGAATATATTATATTACGTTCAGGAGCTAAAGTCATTATCAACATGGAATGGGATAGAACGTCTTCTGCCTGGACTAACTGCCCAGAGTCATGGGAAATTGGGTGACTTATAAATTTAATAAATAACTACAACTTAGTGATCTTAAGAGTAGGACAGCTTTATGTTTGTGACCTGACTGTTTTGGAAGCCAAACCATATTTTCCAGTGGCCATTGGAAATGGCATTTATTTCCAATTATTAATGTGTAGGTCACTTGTATTTTCATTGCCGTTGTATTGAATTTTTATTTTCATTGCTGTTTCTTCTCTTTGTCAACTTTTGTTTTGGAAGAAATAACACTGATTTCTTGAAGATAGATATTAAACCGGAATAATACATCTCCTAAAAGAATAGATCCCCTCCCATTTTGTCCAAAACTTTAAGGAGAATATTATAATAAAACCAAAATTCAAATTTTACTGTGACACCTTAACCCCTGGCAACCGAAGAACTGCTGAAAATAATAAACCACATGAAAGTGTACATAGATGGATGAAAAATAAGTTCATTACACAGAGCTTTTAAAAGCAGGTCCTACCCAGAGACGTTAAGTAAATTATGCAATAAATCTTAATGTATCTGAAATAAGTCACCAAGGTACCATCTGTAATCGCCCTTTGTCATGCTTGGTAGTATTGTTCATGCTCCAGTAGAAAGAAAGTAATAACAATTTTCATTTTTGACCCACTTTATTTACCAATAGGGATCCTTGGTTTGGGGTTATTCCATTTGACATTAATTGCCATTTATTGTTTGTTTGAAAAATACATTCTATTTCCTCACTGGACCTTACCTTATGCAGTATCCATCACACTTGAACTGTATAAAATCTACTTTTAAGAATCCTTTTCTTTTGCTGATTGTGGTGAAGTGAGCAAAGGAAATTAACATGTAATTATTTTTTTTAATTTATAAAATTTATTGGCCGCTCATCTTTTCAATTCAATTGTATAGAATACAAAGGATGTGTGTTTGTGTTTTATTTTTATAGTTATAATGTACACTGATGGCATATAATTTCGTTGTACGAGGTGCAATGACAATAAAGTAAACTAAATAAAGTAAACTAATCTCACCACAGGGTAACTCTGGGTGGCTTTTAGTCATAAAAATGTATGTATACATGTACATTAAAACATAAATAAATTAAAACCAAACATTAAAATCTAAAGACATATGGGAAGGGTGGGGGGGTGGAGTGGAAGGAGGTGGGAACTGTTAATTAATAGAAGGGAATAGAACAGAAATAGAAATAGAAATAGAAATAGGAATAGAATAGAATAGAATAGAATAGAATAGAATAGAATAGAATAGAATAGAATAGAATAGAATAGAATAGAATAGAATAGAATTCTTTATTGGCCAAGTGTGATTGGACACACAAGGAATTTGTCTTTGGTGCATATGCGGAAAAAAGAAAAAGAGAGGGGGAAAAATACATTCATCAAGAATCATAAGATACAACACTTAGTGATAGTCGTAGGTTACTAAATAAGCAGTCAAATCATACTAGGAAACAAATAAAACAATATAAATTGTAAAAATACAAGCAACATGGTTAAAGTCATGAGTGGGAGGAGATAGTTAATAGGAAGAATGAGAAGAATAATAGTAATACAGTCTTAGTACATAGTTTGACAGTGTTGTGGGAATTAGTTGTTTAGCAGAGTGATGGCATTCGGGAAAAAACTGTCCTTGTGTCTAGTTGTTCTGGTGTTCAGTGCCCTATAGCGTCATTTTGAGGGTTGAAACAATTTATGTCCAGGATGTGAGGGGTCTGTAAATATTTTCACAGCCTCATTTTGACTTGTGCAGTATACAGATCCTCAATGGAAGGCAGGTTGGTAGCAATTGTTTTTTCTGCAGTTCTAATTATCCGTTGAAGTCTGTGTCTGTCTTGTTTGGTTGCAGAGCCAAACCAGACAGTTATTCTGACAGTTATTCAAACCAGACTGTTACTCGATCAACCACCTCCTAACTTTGAGTGAACATGACTTTGAGATGTCACTTCCAAAATAAAGGTAGAGAAAGGTGATTTGAGTCCTTGGAGATCTATTTTTGAGAGTTGCTCAAAACTGTATTGTTGCGTGTAAGACACCAACTCCATCAACTGTTTTCAGAGTTGCCCTGTGCCTGTTAATTGCTCTAGCATTCTTCTCACCAATGAGCATTATCTCTGTTTTGCAAGGCTACATTAAACCTTCCCCATACTTTCCCTTTTAGTTGTCTTTTTTTTTTTTTTACTCTTCATTGTCCTTTTTTGTTAAAGGGCGATGCTTCGGCTTATCTGTATTTTGGTGCTCTCAATTGCTTCTCTAGTTTCAGCCGCTGTCTTTGTTCAGCTGACTTTGAAATTTCCTTTTAACATACAGCTGAATTTGGTATTGTTGGGTTCTATCAGAAAAATATCTCTGTAAATGTTTTAATATTTTCACTTACTCTGTATAAATCTTGCTTCTTGTTCCATCACTACCTGAATGATGAATGTTCATAATCTTCTCTTTTAAATATTTTCCTTCCTTTCCTTTCCTTTCCTTTCCTTTCCTTTCCTTTCCTTTCCTTTCCTTTCCTTTCCTTTCCTTTCCTTTCCTTTCCTTTCCTTTCCTTTCCTTTCCTTTCCTTTCCTTTCCTTTCCTTTCCTTTCCTTTCCTTCCTTCCTTCCTTCCTTCCTTATTTTATCCTCTTGGCCACATTTCAGAATGTGCATATTCATGTTTTTAGATAGACATTAAAAGGAGAGATGGAATTCAGTCCAATGTACAGTTTACAAAAATCAGGCAAAATTGCCTATCTGAAGGCCAAGCCCTCCCCTCCCCTCCCCTCCCCTCCTCGGATTTGAGTATTTCCTTTATTTTTCTAAATTAAATTACTTCGAACCTTTTTTAGAACGTAACACTATATTTTGAAGGCCTTCCAACTTCAAAAAATGGGGCCACCAGTTCTTCATCATTGATGTAAATTCTGGCAAAACCACAAGGCTTGATCTTCTGTAGGTCAAATGTTCCAGAATTACATCATCACTGCAAATTTAACTTCCAGAGCTACAAAAGCCAAATGTCATAGAAAATTGAAGACTGTTTGCGTGGACTATTTATATGAATTTATCGGAGTCCCTTCGTTGTCCTAACCTCACTGTGTTATATTGTAGACCTTTTGATTCTGACTTCTCTTGAGTCTCTTTAAAATGCATGTTCTGAAGTGCTTCTCAATTGGTAATCAGTTTTAACCTTGATAGCTCTGCAGAGACATCTAGTGACTTGACTTTTGCATGCACGCCAAAGGTAAACCAATAAACAACTGCAAACGTGAACACACCCAGAGAAACCCAACTGCTCAAATGTTCTGGTGTTCTAGATTTAATTGCTGCTTCTTGATGTTCCTCATGTCAGTGTCCAGAATCTTTGAGTTTTATCAAAAAAGGTGGGGAGAGGATGGCAGTTGTACATTTTTGAAGCAGAAACCATATTTAGGATTTAGTGGATGTCTACAGTTTCAGAAAGCTCAAACTATTAACAGGATGTTACGGATTTTGACACATTTAATGCTTTACTCATTTATCTTCCATTCAAGAACTAAACTTTAGATGCTGAGTATAAGTTATTTGAAATAATCAAACGCAGCATTGTCATTGTGATGGTGTTGTAAGTGTCGCTGCTCATTTTAATTATTTGTATTTGTGTGGCAGTTCATCTGTGTGGAAAATTGGAAGAACTTGAGGATCAAGTATATAAATGTCAAAATAATACTTTCTGGAAATAGAGAGAAAAAAAACAATTAGAATAAAGTTAATTATTGTAAGGCTGAGGTTTTAAATTTCTTTCAAAGGTGGATTTGCCTACATAGGCATGCTTTAGAAAATAGGAAATTGTGAATTCCAGATGATCCTGTCAAATGGTTATAGTTTTGTAAACATACTGCATCTGCAAATGAAGTCCTTCACATGGCAACAATAGAAAATCGAGATCTATATCTATATAGTACCACAACTCTCCTGTCTATAACTGTTAACTGGATGAAATGGTGCATCATAGAGCAGCGGTTCTCAACCTGTGGGTCGCGACCCCTTTGGGGGTCGAACGACCCTTTCACAGGGGTTGCCTAAGTGTGCGCTAGCCCGCCATCTTGGTGCCATGCCCCTTTTGTCACCTCATTGTGCGCGGGGAGGGGGCGGGGAAGGGGTCGTGGCGGTGGCATTAAAAATGTTGAGAACCACTGACGTATCTTATGGAGCGAAAAATACGGTATTTTCAAGCTCTTCTACCCTATTGCCAGTTTTATCGAATCCAATTAAATTACTTGTATCTCTACATCACTCAAGAGGAACAATATTTGTGTCAACCCTGAAGCTGACCTGACCGAAGCCATTTTTGACCGCTTCAGTGTTGCCACACTGGAGCTGAGGGATAGGGAGGGGGGATTTGAGATACAGGGGATTCTGTAGCCAAAACAACATATTTTCTCTTGGGAACTAAGGACATTCTCACACCTGGTCGGAGGAAGGCGGAGTGATGCTACCCGGCTGCCAGTCTGCACCGTGATTGGACCATGCGACTGATTGTTTTCAGAAAGTAGAAAAACTTTTACTTTTAATTAGGGGAAAACCGCGGGAGACTTTCAGAGTCGGTTTTCACCAGATATGTGCCAATATGATATTTCCAATAAAGCTATTCTTTGAGGAATCTACCTGCCTCGGAGTTTTGCTTGCTATGGAGTTTTGCTTGCTATTTTACTTGGAACCCTGATAATGTGAACCTATGTACTTCAAATGGGCTAATAGACAAAATGCATCCAACATGTGAACCATGACTCCATGCAATAATGAGATTTATGATCACTGCAGTGCTTTTGCACCATTGCGTGGAGGTTCAGTTGACTGGTTCAGGAGCCACTCTCCTGAGGCTGGCTAGACTGGCCTCTCCTTCACCTGTTGAAGACAGGTAGACTAATCCTGACTTAACCTTCAGAGGGCAATCAGCTGCAGTCAAACTGGCAGGAAGGACTAAGGGTGACATGATAGCAGTGTTCCAATATTTAAGGGGCTGCTACAAAGAAGCCTGGGTCAACTATTCTCCAAGGCAATTGAAGGCTGGACAAGAAGCAATGGGTGGAAACAAATACAAGAGAAAACCAACCTAGAAATAAGGAGAAATTTCCTGGCAATGAGAACAATTAATCAGTGGAACAGCTTGGCTTCAGAAGTTGTGGATGTTCCAACACTGGAGGTTTCTGAGAAGACATTGGACAACGTAGGGCGTGTCAAATGTTTGAGCTTTCAATTTCCAAACCGTAGGGGTGCTCAAAAGTTGTGACATGCCTTGGGGATTGTAAAAAAATGTTTTGGTTACTTCAATACAGTGTAGATGTAAGTAAGTAACTACATAAATATCATAACTTTTTAACATTTTGTTGGACAGCCATTTTGTCTGAAATGGTATAGGGTTTCCTGCTTGAGGAAACCCTATACAAGGGGGTTGGATTTGAAGACCTTGATTAAAGTTTGGATTTTCCATGTGTAATGCTGGTGATTGATAAGTCAATGATGCCTCTTATATTCTGAGTACAAGTTTATGTTAACTCTGATTGTTCAGTATGGAAGCTCAACATCTGCATAAGCCATGCTGGAAGTCCTATCAATAAGCAATAGTCAGTCATCAGAATGTTTATGTGTATGCAAGCATGAACTAATTTGCAATTTACTTTTTTTTTTTACAGTTGGGTTAACAATTTTGGACATGAAGGTCTTGGTCTTCTCCTGGATGTCCTTGAAAAACTCCTTGATAAGAGACAGTAAGTATAGAACGTATAAGAAGTAATAAGGGGAAGCAAAACGTGTGATTAATATAGGACCGTCAGTTAATGTTGTTATTATTAATTTTCAGGCAAGAAAGTATTGACAAGAAAAATCAACATAAGCTTATACAGTGCCTCAAAGCGTTTATGAATAATAAGGTAGGAATTTCAGCCCTGGCTGATTTTTCTCCCCCTTCAGATAGGTTCACTTTAACTGGCAATGAATGACTGTCTTTAAAGAAAGAGATGACTTTAATGAAATGGAAATTTGATCTACTAATGATGATGGTTTGCCTGTAGTTTAATATTGCCGCAAAGAATTTGGAATAAGACGAAACCAATTCATACGTTATTTCAAGGCTTGAAAACTGCACCAAGTATACCGAAACATTTCCTTTTCTTCTGAGAACTGGAAAAAAAACACAACCCTCACATTTTTTTAAAGGTCGGCTCTTCCAGACTAGGAAGCCAAAGTCATGCAGGCTAATATTACTTTTATTATAAAGATACAGTAACAGAATCTTGCAATGCTTCCCTCCCCCCTTTTTATCTTCGTGAAAACTAGGGAAAGTCTCGTCAGAGATGTTTTTTTTTTTTTTCAGGTTACAGCTCTGCCCCAAACTCAGGTTTCTTTTATCTGATTATTGTCTAGGAAGCAGCTGTTCTTCCTGACCCCCCAAGGTCACTCCTTCTGCTCATTACAAAGCTTCAGTGATACGGATCCCAAGATAATATCGTAAAAAAGTAAAACTTCTATGAGTAACCCAACTTTGGATAAATCTCTCCAATCTCCTTGTGAACCTCGGAGGCCAAATTTAGTGATGTCAGAGTGCTTTAATTTTAAGAAGAGGGTGTAGGGGGCTATGTGAGGGTAATGGAAATACGGTAATACCTTGAATTACTTGAATTATTCTCAGTGTATTTTTAAATTCAGAAAAAACCAGAGAAACCAAAATGTCCTTCTGGTTTTACTTCCATGTTATTTATCTATCACTGGTAAAGACTTAGAAATTTAATTTTCTAGGGAACCTTTTTTGTCATAGAAAAAAAGATGGCATTAAGAGAACATAGGCAGGGAAATAACAAGCTATGTAGCATTCAAGCTGTGTTTTCATCATGAAATACAATTATCTCCCTGATAAGCATAGCCAAAATACACATTTGCAATATTCTAATAGACACATCATCTTTTTTTTTTCAGTTTACTAGGCAATTTCTGCATATGGGGAATTTCTTTTTTTCTAGAAAGCTGTCCTTTTTTAAAAAGTATATTTCATTGAACTTGGTGAGACTCCATTGTCTCCATCAATTCCTCCATTGATGCAATAGGATGATGCTGTTGTGTAATGCTGATTGAGAACACTCTGGGCAGCCTATAGCTTCACATGATCAATTTTGAGAAAAATGTTCTTCGAAATTGGGGATAATGTCATCATTTGGCGTATCATATAGCAATAGCAATATACTTATATTGCTTATATACCACTTCACAGTGCTTTACAGCCCTCTCTAAGCAGTTTACAGAGTCGGCCTATTGCCCCCAACAATTTGGGTCCTCATTTTACCCACCTCGGAAGGATGGAAGGCTGAGTCAACCTTGAGCCTGGTGAGATTTGAACTGCCAAATTGCAGGCAGCCGGCAGGCAGCAGAAGTAGCCTGCAGTACTGCACTCTAGCCACTGCACCACCATGGCTCAATGAGAGACTCTAGTCCTAAATTAGAGGTTCATTCTTGGTATCCACAAAGGAGGTTTACTACTGATCACTTTGTGCTTCTGAAAGTTGTAACTCTGTAAGCACCAAAGTGGTTCAGGAGAACCTGCCATATTGGCCTTTGTAGCTCCAAATGAAATCTCCGAACTAATCTGAAAATAAGAATGGTTTTGGGAGAGGCATTTTTTTCACCAGAGCTGATTAAACTAAGCATGGACTAGTGGGCCTGAGGGGTTCTCTTTATTGTTATAAATCACACATTAAAAATGCCCGCTGAATGGAACATTAAAAAAAGCTCCAGGCAAGTCTTTATCTAAAAATGATTTTCCATAATTGGAGCGGTTATCTTTATTAAGTAGCCTTCAGATGAGACATCTTGGACAACCCAAGATCTGGGAACTATAAAAAGGAAGAAGCTGATCTTTCAGGTATCCTGGAAGGGTCTTTAAACCTGTACATCGAACGTCTGAATTGGGCTATGGAATGGACAAGAAGCGATAATACAAAGATGAGGTCGCATAGATATTTCTACCTCAATCAATCATAATAGAGCTGGAAGGGACCTTGGAGGTCTTCTAGTCCAACCCCCTGCTCAAGAAGCAGACCCTATACCATTTTCAGACAGGTGGCTGCCCAGTCTTTTCTTAAAAACCTCCAAAGATGAAACACCTTCAATTTCTGAAGGCAAGCTGTTCCATTGGTTAATTGTCCTCACGGTTAGGAAGTTTCTCCTCAATTCCAGGTTTGCTTCTCTCCTTGATTATTTTCCATCCATTGTTTCTTGTCTTGCTTTCTGGTGTTTTGGAAAATAAGTTGACCCCCTCTTCTTTGTGGCAGCCCCTCAAATACTAGAATACTGCTATCATGTCACCCCTAGTCCTTTTCTCTAGACTGGCCTGCAACCGTTCTTCATATGTTTTTGTCTCCAAGCCCTTAATCATCTTAGCTGCTCTTCTCTGCACATTTTCCAAAGTCTCGACATCTTTTTTTTGTCATGTGGTGACCAAAACTGGATGCAGTATTCCAGGTGTGGTCTTACTAAGGATTTATAAAGCGGTATATAATACTTCACGTGATTTTGATTCTATGCCTCTGTTTATACAACCAAGGGATTGTGTTAGCTTTTTCGGTTGCTGGCGTACTCCCATCTCCCCAGATCTGGCTCTTTCAGAACCTTGTAATTGATGAGCTTTGTCTAGGGATTATAAAGACTTGAAGATTGAGCGTGCTGCAATCTCATATCTTTTAAACCATTCCTTCTCCCCCCCCACCAAGTATGGACTACAAAGAATACTGGGAGATGAGCGAAGCCTACTCTTACTTGCCAGAGCAATTGATCCAAAGCAACCAAACATGATGACTGAAACAGTGAAAATACTCTCTGCCATTTGTATCGTTGGAGAAGAAAACATGTAAGTAACAGAACTATTAAGTGTATTTAATTAATTAAATAAATTGATGAACCCTACTTTTAGGGCAACCTCTGTCATTATCAGTTTAGTTTTGCTTTAATACGTTGACCTCCATATGTTTCCTCTTGGCCCTTGACTTCCAAAGAGATGTAAGAGTTCTTTTATGACTACTCATCTGGAGGATAAACACATCTGCTACCTCCTAGATCAGGGGTGTCAAAGTCGTTTTCATTGAGGGCCGCATCAAGGTTGTGTTTGACCTCAGGGGGCCGAGGTGATGACATCACTTGTGTCGGGGGCGCCA
Source organism: Thermophis baileyi (assembly GCA_003457575.1). Taxonomy (NCBI): domain Eukaryota; kingdom Metazoa; phylum Chordata; class Lepidosauria; order Squamata; family Dipsadidae; genus Thermophis; species Thermophis baileyi. The sequence continues at coordinate 884,604 of QLTV01012191.1, forward strand.
GTGGTGGGCCGAGCGCTCTGCCAGCGAAACGGGCTCCGCGTGCGGCCGCGATGGCCTTCTGCAGCCCTCTGCCAGCGAAAACGGAGCTTGGGGGGAGCCGCACGCAGCCCTCCTGAGCTCCGTTTTCACTGGCAGAGGCACCGCGGGCCAGTCCTTTGCTGTTTCCAGGGCGGCCCCACGGGCCAGATCTATGCATCCTTGAATTTGACACCCCTGTCCTAGATCAAAGAGAGCTTGTACGAATTGCTAGAGAGCAGCATTTGGATGAGCAGGTGGTCCTTGTTTCACAACCATTCGTTCAGAGGCCGTTCAAACTTGTGACAGTGCTGAATGAGTGGTGGTTATGACCGGGCTTTGAAATTCTGACTATTGCAGTACCCTATGGTCACATGATCACGATTTGCAAGCTTCATTGCTAGCTTTTCACAAGCAAAGTTAATGGGGAAGCCGGCAGGAAATCAGAAATCAAATGATGTCCTCGCTTAATGATTGGTAACCTTCCGGCTCCCCCATTACCTTTGCTTGTGAAAAGCCAACAATGAAAGTTGCAAATCGTGATCATGTGACCATGGAGTACTGCGCTAGTCACTTAAAGATGGTAACCAGTGCTGGCCAGAACTGCCATCAATAATAATGCTATCATATAGCATCACACTTTGCAGCCGCATCACTTAGTGACAGAAAGTCACAATCCCAATTATTGTGATCTCTTGCAACAAGGCTAGGGGTATTTTATTTGATTTGGGCTAATTTTTGAATGCAAGCATACAGAGCTACAAGGAGGAATACAGGATGGAATCGTTTTTCTTCCGTGAAGTTTTTCAAGTTAGTTACTTAAGGAGCCAAACCTTAAACAATCTGACTTTATTTAAGAATCGAAGGAACAACAAGCAAACTCAAAAGATTTATTTCCTTGATTAGTAGCAGATTGCTTTTTAGGTGTTGGTTTTTAAATCAATTTGCTACCAAAGAGGCAAAAAGAGCCTTTAAGAATCCGAGGTGTGATTTTTGAATAGTCTGTTAAAGTACATGCATATCTTTACAACCCATTGAAATAAATCTCTGTTACAGGCTCGACAAAATTTTAGGAGCTATAACAGTTGCAGCTGAGAGAAATAATGGAGAACGATTTGCTAACATAGTGGAGGGGCTCGAAAATCATGAAGCTCTGCAGTTACAGGTAGGATTTCTTGGATTACAATTTAGACAATTAGATTAGGCAACAATGCATTTTAATTACTAGCTGCATCAAAAACGTTTAAAATGGCTGTAGATAATTTTGGTTCCTGTGACCTTGTTTTGGGTAGAAGTTTCAAATCCCAAGTAAATATTCATCTCAAATCGCTGTAAGAAAAGCCTGATAATCTTCTTTTATACTCTGCATAAACACATTTGAAACACCCATTGCTATACATTGCAGAAATTCACTCTTTACTGACTTTTTTTAAAACTGTTTACGAATGCATAGAATTATAAAATAAATGCTTCTCTTTTCTCTATGCAGGACAGCATATTTTAGAATATAAATTTTCGGTCCATGGAGACAATCTTTACATACTTTAAAAAAATATTTTATGTAATTATTTTTTCCCAGAGTTTTGTGTTTTAAGAAGACTGATAAAGGAGAATGTTTGTAGTTGAAATGAGGGGTCCTTGGTGCTCTCTGAGCTTGGTTGTTTTCTTGCGGATATTTCGTTACCCAAACTAGGTAACTGTCAGGGTTCCAAGTAACACCCCCAACGAAAGTAGACTCCGAGGCTAGGCATTCCTCAAAGTTCCATTTTATTAGAGATGTCATATTGGCACATCTGGGAAAACCCGAATCTGAAAGCTTCCAGGTTTTCCCCACCCAAAAGAAAGTCCAAGTCCAAGTCCCTGCCCCAGCACCCACATGTCCATCACATGGTCCAATCAATGCACCGTCCCAACTGGAGATGCTTCCCAGTTACACCCCTCAAGGTGCAGGGCAGAGTGGCCTTGACTCTCTGAGAATGGAATGTTATTTGGACTATACAGTTGCAAGAAAAAGTATGTGAACCCTTTAGGATTACGTGGAGTTTTGCATGAATTGGTCATAAAATGTGCTCTGAACGTCATCTAAGTCACAACAATAGAAGAACACAGTCTGCTTAAAATAATACTACACAAACATTAGATGTTGCCATGGTTTAATTGACCATAACATGTGAACATTCACAGTGCAGGGAGGAAAAAGTATGTGAACCTTTGGACCTAATAACTGGTTGACCCTCCTTTGGCAGCAATAACCTCAACCAAACGTTTCCTGTAGTTGCTGATCAGACCTGCACAACGATCTGGAGTAATTTGGGACCACTCCTCTTCACAAAACTGTTTCAGTGTAGCAATCTT
>QLTV01012191.1:902459-921380 GCA_003457575.1 Thermophis baileyi
TATATTATATATATATTATAATATATAATATATATATACTGTTTTCCTTAGAACTGAATGGTAACAGAAAACGAGAAAGCCTTGAAAACAGAATAAGTTTCATTAGGGTTCAAGAAAAAGTACTGTTTTTGCAAATTTAGGAATGGTGATAATTATTTAGGATGTGTGGGTCAATGAAGAGTATTGTTAAATGAGTCACACATGAACTTATATTGAACTTTCTTCTTGGTACTAAACAGATTATTGGATTTATATTAGTGTTTTTTGGGGGGAACTAAAACAAACCTTGTGATTTTGTTTAACACACAATAACTTTACAGTGTGTATTTATTTTCTTAATTGTTTTAATGCATTTTACAAACTTAAAGAGCTAGAGGTATTGTTAATTTTGGACAATCCTCACATTGAAAAATGAATTAGCGGTAAGTACAAAGATCGCTATATTAAACATTTAAACATCACAAACTTAAATAATAGCATTTAAAGCTTTACTTTAACTTTTTGTTGTAGCAATAAATGGATGTTTAAACTATGTGTCCCAGTTTAGGGTTCAAAGTTAGTGGCCAATATTTGATAACACAGTAGAAGAATTTTCAAGACTCTTTCAGTGTTGAGTTTCAAAAAAATGCAGTAATTATGATTTATCTATTCTGACATTTCCTTAATGGTCCTTTTACTGATGTGAATGAAGTTTACCACTTGGTGTATAATATGTTGAAAGAAACAACATCAGAAAACTACTTTCTATCAATTTTACAGCATTTTTTACTCATTAGGAATGATTATTATGTACGGTAAGCTTTTCATGTTTCAATGGCGCATCCCGTTGCTTAATTAAATGAGCATGTCATGTAGTAAAGGGAACGTGAATTCCCACCTTTCTTTTCAGGTAGAAACTATCAAAGAGACATTAGAAATCAATTGCTAACACTTTCGAGTTTGATTCCATTACAGAGGAGAAGATCCCCCTGTATTTTGGTGGGAGATAAAACAGACCTTTTGTTTCAATCACCAGAAAACTTTAGGCATGAGGGCTGCTCTGGTGTGAGTAAGCTTAAATTCGAATGATCTTATCCCGATCGTTAGATAGATTACATCAATGGTTCTCAACCTGTGGCTTGTGGACTCCTGAGGGGCCACAAAGGCTTGGACAAATGTTATGTTTTAAATCTTGAGTTAAGTCTTGAGGATACTCAGCCATGGTCCGTGACTTCAAAAAGTATTTAAAGGGAGTCCATGGTGAAGAAAAGGTTGAGAACCACTGGATTACATGACTTTTTTTCTTTTTTTTATTGTGCCTATGGATTCTTTATTACAAAAACGATTGCCTTTTGTTTTTCACACCAGCCCTCAGTATTACAAGATAATAGAAGAATGTGTTTCACAGATAGTGTTGCACAGTAGTGGTATGGATCCTGACTTCAAATGTAGAGGAAGATTGGATGTAGACTTCACGCATCTTGTGGGTAAGTGCATCCTTTTTTTTTTTTTTATTATGTTTTCAATGTTTTTCATGATTATGAATTACTATTTTTTCCACGCGGTCAGTTTTTCTACTGTAAGAACTGGGCCATGGAAAATTAAGTCATTTTGATTTCGGTGGAAGTAGGGTAAAAATAAAATAGTTTCTTATTGAAATTGAAGAGCTTATTTGTTCCTCCTTGTTTGTTCTTCCGTTTTTAGTGGAGTCTATATACAGCATGAGCCAAAGATTCAGGGTTTTGTAATCTCTTGTTTATTCTGTCTATGAACATTCCTACATATCCATTTAGAAATTCTACTGATTTTGGAGCAGGGAGATTAGAAATGAATGCATTATCGCTAGAATTGTAGGAATAATCATTATGTATTTAGCTTTTCTCAACTGCAATACTATTTTGATTTATGTTAATTATATTCCCGAGTAATTTTAGAAATGTAAAATATAAAAATAGGCATATATGATTTTTTTAAAATAAAAATTTTAGTGAGGAAAGAGAAGGGTCTCTCTCTCTCTCTCTCTCTCTCTCTCTCTCTCTCTCTCTCTCTCTCTCTCTCTCTCTCTCTCTCTCTCTCTCTCTCTCGTGTGTGTGTATGCATGCATGCATGCATGCATGTATATGTCTGTCTGTCTGTCTGTCTGTCTATCTATCTACTTTCTATCTATCTATCTAGCTATCTATCTATCTATCTATCTATCTATCATCTATCTATCTATCTATCTATCTATCATCTATCTATCTATCTATCTCATCTATCTCTATCTATCATCTATAAATTCCTTTATAGAACAAATCTCAGGCTACTCAAGAACATTATTTTTGACCCGAATAATTTAAAAAATTATCGGAAGCAATGGTATCTCTGTATGATATCATATATCTTTGATTTTTAAAATTGTAGTTATGTTGGGTCCTATTATTTGCATCCTTTCAGACAGCTGTGTGAACAAAGCAAAAGTTGAAGAAAGTGAGCAAAAAGCTGCAGATTTTTCCAAAAAGGTAGGCACCAAACAATTTGTCATATTGCCGTCTTTATGAAACTTTCATTGTTATATTTCTACATATATTTTTAAAGGTCTTCAGTTTCAGAATTAAGTGTTGTTATGCTTGTATCTGAAAACAGCTAGACCCAGACATGATAAAAATACACTAAGATATAATCAGTGATTATTTAAATCAAACTAATTATTTCAATTAATAATCAAAAGATCCCTCTGCAACAAGGCAGAACTTAGTTTAGAAGCTGGTGGATTTGGTGTGGTAGAAAAAGCTTTTGTCTGTCTCTGACAACTTGCCCTATCTTAGCTTAAAATCCTTAAATTGCTCTTATAGGCAACACATTATCTCCTGCTCTGTCTTACGTGGAAACAGCTTTAGCCAATTCATCTCTAAGATAAACATTCTTGTTTACCTCCAACCTAATTTTATGGACAGCCAGAGGTTATATGTTGACTCAAGAATTTTTAACTATCCCCTACTGGTGTTTCTCATCTCCAGTTAATCATTTGGCACAATTCCACATATATTAATTAGAATTAAATAATACTTCCCGTTGCTTCACCTAATAGAAATTTATAATGGGAAATAGCCTACTGTTACTTCATAGGTATATGAAGGAAACTATCTCAAGATACTTGAGAAATGAACTTGAGAAATGAATTTGATATAACTGGTCCATTCAAAGAATTCAGAACATTACATGCTGTCAGTATCAATATTGTGGACAGATTTCATGTGGCAGACAATATATCACTGCTACTAAGTTGAAGCTAAAGAGACTTGAAAATAATATTCTTTGCAATTTAAGATAATAAATACAGCATGAGCCAAAGATTCAGGGTTTTGTAATCTCTTGTTTATTCTGTCTATGAACATTCCTACATATCCATTTAGAAATTCTACTGATTTTGGAGCAGGGAGATTAGAAATGAATGCATTATCGCTAGAATTGTAGGAATAATCATTATGTATTTAGCTTTTCTCAACTGCAATACTATTTTGATTTATGTTAATTATATTCCTGAGTAATTTTAGAAATGTAAAATATAAAAATAGGCAGATATGATTTTTTAAAAATAAAAATGTTGTGGTTTCATTTTATACATAAAGCGCTTGGGTAAAAGAGATTATTTAATTGCTCATTTCTTGGGACAGACATTCACAATTTTTATAGTGACGTTACCACAGTTTTACTAAGTAACATACTTGGAGCAGTTGTGGTTGAATATATCAAGATGGTTATAATGGGAAATGGGAAATACCCTACTGTTACCTCATAGGTATATGAAGGAAACTATCTCAAGATACTTTGTGCTGTGACTACCTTCCATTCCACTGCACTGGCGTTATTTTAAGTAGTCCACGAAGCCAGACGGATTTCTTTAGCTCAATCTTTCATTCTTATGTAGCAGTATTAAATTTGGACCAAGATGAATGATTATTTCCATTCTGGTGATCATTGCAGTTTGATGAAGAATTCACAGCTCGGCAGGAAGCGCAAGCTGAGCTTCAAATGCGTGAGGAGAAAATCCGACAACTTGAAGCTGAAATCCAGCAGTTGCGAACCCAGGTAAAACATAAATTAGTGGCATCTTTATCCCACTGAAATGACTTCTGGTTTGAAGGAAATAGGATGCTAATTGCTAAGTATAGCTGGAATAAGAAAGGTTACCGATAGTGCTCGACTTACATTTGTTTAGTGCAAGGGTGGCCCACGGGGTGCTTAGATCTGGCCTGCGGGACCACCCTGGAAACAGCGAAGGACTGGCCCGTGGTGCCTCTGCCAGTGAAAATGGAGCTCATGAGGGCTGCACGTTCCTCCCTGAGCTCCGTTTCACTGGCAGAGGGCTGCAGGAGGCCGTCGTGGTCAAAAACGGAGCTCAGGGGGGCCCACGCGCCGCCCTCCCGAGCTCCGTTTTCACTGGCAGAGGGCTGCAGGAGGCTGTCATGGCTGAAAATGGAGCTCGGGGGGGGGGCACGCGCTCCATTTCCATGTTTTCGCTGGCAGAGGGCTGCAGGAAGCCGTCGCAGCTGAAAATGGACATTGAGCTAGCCACGCCCACCCTGGCCACGCCCTCCTGGCTTTGCTGAGGTCCAAACACAACCCTGATGCAGCCCTCAATGAAATCGAGTTTGACACCCCTGGTTTATTGATTGTTCAAAGTACAATGGCACTGAAAAAAGTAACTTATGACCAGTTTTCACACTTATAATCATTGCGGCATCCCCAGGGTCACGTGATCAAAATTTGGCATACATTTATGACAGTTGCACTGTCCTGGGGTCATGTGATCCCCGTTTGTAATCTTCCCAGCTGGCTTCTGAGAAACAAAGTCAATGGGGGAAGCCAGATTTATTTAAGAACCACATGATTCACTTAACGACTGCAGTGATTCGCTTAACAATTATGACCAGAAGGTCATGAAAGGAGGCCCAACTCATTTAACAATTGCCTTGATAAGCAATGCAAATACTCAACTGTGGTGGTAAGTCAAGAACTACTTGCATTTCATTGTTTCAGCATAAGCATAATGCAAGTTTCTTCCACTCAGATGTAAATATAAACGACAAAATGAAATTAAATACAAGAATACTTTGGGTTCTTTTTAATTGGGTTTATTTAAAATCTGATTATTGCCTTAGTGCATGTAAAAGCTTATCAAACATGCCTAGAACAACACAATGTTATTCATACCATTGATACTTAGGATTAAGTACCAGTAGAGACTAAACATTGTTACATAGAGGTGTATTTAAAATTGAAGGGTTTAAAAGAAAGCAGAACAAATTTAATCTTTAATTGTAAATTTTATAGGCACTTTAAAAACAAAGAGTGAACATTTAGCTCTTTGATAATCTGTCATTGGAAGTTCATTTGTTCTGGCTGATTTTATTCTAAAAAAAGAATCCTAATGAATACATTTTCAATTTATGGAGTTGTTATGAGAGTATTGTCATATTGTACAAAAAAGAAGACATGCTGGTGTTTTGTTCAGGGCCTCATAATGTCTTACGAAATTGCTAAAAGCTTATGTTGGTTTAGTTAACAAATTTCCCTCATGTAACCGTGCTAGTAGAAATGACGATTATTAAGAATCAGAGCTAAGAGTAGGATCTTCATCCTAATTTTCCTGCTTATACGGTTAACATAATTTAAAAAATTGATTTTCTGAGGTAGTGAATATTTAAATATGGGAAGATTTAGGATGATAATTCAATTTCAGCCCGCTGGCTTCTTTTCTAGCACTTCTATGAATACCACATAGATAAAAATATCCTAAAAACCCCTGGAATGTAGTTTTGTTAATGGACCTTTTTCCTTGTTTTCAAATGTCACTTCATTAATTATCTTGATCTGTTCTAACGTGGAGGAACTCTTACAAAAGTTACACGTGGCACTTGCTGCTTCTTGCTGTAATGAAGTGCTAAAAATATCTGTTAAATAACTGAACTGATTTGAAAACGATTTTTCCCCCCTCTGACCATATTCTCATTTATTATGGATTTCATCTCTGTGAAACACTTGAATAAAATGTAACAGAACGTAATTGGGTGAATTTACATAAGGACTGGGAGATATTTAGAATGAGGAGACCTGTAAAAGAGAATATTTGTAGCTCAGGATTGATATGAGGGGTTCTTGGTGTTCTCTGAGCTTGCCTGTTTTCTTACAGATGTTTCCTAGTTTGATGATGTCACCTAGTTTGGTTAATGAAAGGTCTGCAAGAAAACAACCAAGCTCAGAGAGCACTAAGGACCGCTCATTTCAATGCATTGATAATGTTACCTAGTTTGGTTAATGAAACGTCTGCAAGAAAACAACCAAGCTCAGAGAAAAGACGTCTCGGGATGAGAATATTATCTGATTGCCATTTATCTATCGAAAGGTGATAGAAAAGATTCAGAAGAAAAGATACAATACACATAAAAATAAAAAAGGGAAAAAAGAAGCTAAGAGAATGGGATAAAAGGATAACCAGAAAATTAAGGCAAAATGGAATGTTAGAGAGACCAAGAGATAATGGATAAAAAAGGGAAGATTAAGAAGGAAGGAAGAAAAGTAGGTTATGTATTAGTAGATATAATATGATTTAATGGAATTGTACTAGTACTATAAATTCTTAATTGTTAATCAAATAAAAGGTTTTTCATATATGTAATTAAAAAAATAAATGAATGAATAAGATAAAAAAAAAAGCAAAATGATTTATGTCCTTTTAATAGCGTGTGGTTGACATGTTTTTATCTTCCTGTCTCCTTATTCCAAAACTTTCTCTTGTAGGGTTCTGCATCTTCAAGTGGTGGAGCTCCTCCTCCACCGCCACCCCCTCCTCCATTGCCAGGTGGTGTGGTTCCAGTTGCCCCTCCTCCTCCTCCTCCTCCTCCACTACCTGGAGGTGCACCCCCTCCACCTCCTCCTTTACCTGGAGGGTTTGGACCACCTCCTCCTCCTCCTCCTCCTATGTTTGGTGGTCCACCACTGCCACCACCACCTCCTTTTGGAGGGATACCTTCTGTAGTAACCGCACCAGTGCTGCCTTTTGGGATGAAGCCAAAGAAGAAATACAACCCAGATGTAACTATGAAGAGAATCAACTGGGCCAAGGTATCTCTTATCAAACCTCCTGAATATTTTCCCTCTGTTTTTCTAATGTCAAACAGAATACAGGCAGTCCTTGAGTTATGATCGTTTGTTCAGCGATTGTTTAAAGTTACGATGGCACTAAGCAAATGACTTAAGAGAAGTCCTCAAAGTTCTGGCTGGTGCAGCATCCCAAGGCTGTGTGGACAATATCCAGACCCTTGGCAACCAGCTCACACTTACCACTTACACTCACTGCTTACTCCAGCAGTTCAGTTCTGAACGGCTTAAGGTTGACTCAGCCTTCCATCCTTCCGAAGTCAGTAAAATGAGAACCCAGATTATTGGGGGCAATGGGCTGACTATGCTTAGAGAGGGCTGTAAAGCACTATGAAGTGGTATAACCCATGGTGGCGCAGTGGTTAGAATGCAGTACTGCAGGCTACTTCTGCAGTTCGGCAGTTCGAGTCTCACCAGGCTCAAGGTTGACTCAGCCTTCCATCCTTCCAAGGTGAGTAAAATGAGGACCCAGATTGTTGGGGGCAAGAGGCTGACTCTGTAAAACCGCTTAGAGAGGGCTGTAAAAGCACTGTGAAGCGGTATATAAGTCTAAATGCTAATGTTAAATGCTATATAAGTCAAAGTGCTATTGCTACAACCATTTGCAACATTCTGGACTTATGTGATCACCGACCTTCTCTGCTAGCTTCCCACAAATAAAGTCAGAGGGGAAGCTGGTGAGGAAGCAAATATTTCCCCCCACAAAGCTCCCTGCACTTGCACACACACAAACATGGACACACCATTTTCCCTCCTTTCCTGGCCTCCCTATGCTCACTCACATACATGGACTTAACTTGGACTTTTTTTTGTTCTTCCTTCCCACATACTTGCATGTGGCCTGCGCTGAGCCTCCCAGGGTCTCATCCACCCTCCCACCTAACCAGTTGCGGGTTTCAATTTTTTTTACTACCGGTTCTATGGGCGTGGCGTGGGTGTGGCATGGCTTGGTGGGCGTGGCTTGGTGGGCATGGCAGGGGAAGGATACTGTAAAATCTCCATTCCCACCCCACTCCAGGGGAAGGATACTGCAAAATCCCCATTTCCTCCCGATCAGCTGAGAGAATAGATGGGGGCAGGGCCAGTCAGAGGTGGTATTTACCGGTTCTCCGAACTACTCAAAATTTCCGCTACCAGTTCTCCAGAACTGGTCAGAACCTGCTGAAACCCACCTCTGCACCTAACTCTGCAGCACCCCTGCGCTCCTTACCTGGGACTCTTTCTGTTTTCTGGTAAACAACCCACATGTTTTGTGGTTAGAACGACAAACAGGACTATCTGGATTGCTGTCACTAAACAACACATGCAACATCCTGCTTAATGACGTCATCACTTAACGATGGCAATCCTGGTCACAATTGCCATTGTAACTTGAGGACAATCTGTAATGCCTTCATGCCGATGAATTAATTTTGAATATACAAAAGAAGCTAATTGTTTTTCCGTGAACCGTTAATATATTAACTTTAAATCTTGTCAGTGGTTGGGGATATTCTCAAGAGATACTGAAGCTCTTACTTAGAGTTGTGACAGACATGGTCTCTGTTTTATACATCTCTATAAATATAATCTACCATTTTCCCTCTGGTGTGAAAGGTAACAGATTCAATAACATATTTTAAAAAACTCATCATAAACCATTGTGGTCATAAACTAGTTTATAATATCATATTTAATAGAAAAATGTTTCAGGCAGACTAAAGTGGTCTGTTGGGGCAGGAGATGTAATTTTGGTTTTAATAATCTTGATTTCTCCGTGGGGTGAAAGTGGGGGAATACCGTAATACATTTTGCAGATGTTACATGTATATGGAGAATAAAATCCAAGAATAAAATAGATATTGCAAGGCATTTGGTTTTTTTCTGGGGGGGGGGGGGGGGGGGGGGGTTTTTTTTAATATACTCTTCTGCGCTCTGCTTGGATGATTTAAGTTGCATCTATAAATCAGGTTATTATGTATTCTGCTGTGGTAGATGAGCAGTAGGAAGCTTATAATATGTACACAATATTATGTAAGTTGAGGACAGGAACATCTGAAGATTATCCCGTTCTAAGGTGTATATTTATTATGAATGCACAGCACAACACAACACAATAAACAGTCTGCCACACTTGCTGCCCAGTTCTATAAACACTACTTAATATTATCCTATTGGACATGAGCTGGAAAGTGTGTTTGGATAGATCTTCATTTTCACAACGTAATGTCCAATATAGCAACCTAATTCCAAAGGATTAGATTTTGAGAAGTGAACGGGAAGGAATATTTACTTATTTTACTTGTACTTCACATTTCTGGACTACCCATCTCCCTCAGAAAGGGACTCTGGACTGTGTACAATAAAACTGTGAAAAGTGAAACAGTACATACATAAATTAAAACATTAAGAGTTAAAATTTTTGAGTTATTTTTTTTAACGGAGCCCAGAATAATTAACTTGGTTCAAAATTGGTTGATGGAGGAAAGGGGGGGGGCTCTCATGGCACGTACCAACCCCACAACTGAACACTCCTTTGGGTTCCCCACACAAACCTCCAGAGCAGGGGTGAAATCCAGCAGCTTCTGACAGGTTCTGGAGAACCGGTAGCAGAAATTTTGAGTAGTTCGGAGAATTGGCAAATACCACCTCTGGCTGGCCCCAGGGTGGGGTGGGAATGGAGATTTTGCAATATCCTTCCCCCAGGAGTGGGGAGGGAAAGGGGATTTTGCAGTATCCTTCCCCTGGAGTGGGGTGGGAATGGAGATTTTGCAGTATCCTTCCCCTGCCATGCCCACCAAGCCACGCCCACCAAGCCACACCACGCCCACCAAACCACACCCACAGAACCGGTAGTAAAAAAAAAATTGGATTTCACCACTGCTCCAGAGCCATGTTTTGAGTTCTTTTCAGAAGGAGAATGGGGGCCTGCCTCACCTCTGGAGGAACAATATTCCATAGGGTGGAGACAATAGCAGAGAAGGTTCTCTTCCTAGCTCCCAAGAATGTAATAATAATACCCTGTTTTCCCCAAAATAAGACATCCCCTGATAATAAGCCCAATCGGGCTTTTGAGTGCATGGCAATAAGGCCAAGCGCTTATTTCAGGGTTCAAAAAAAATAAGACAGGGTCTTATTTTCGGGGAAACATGGTAGTAAGTTCCTTACAACAAACTCAGTTTTAATTTTGTGGATTTTGCAAAGGAAAAAAGAGCTGGACAATTTTCCATACCTCCTCTTAAAACACACATACTGTATCCTAAAAGAACTCTTTTGTGTTAAAAGAGTTATGTCCATGAAGTTTTCTTGGCAAGAATGCACAAGTACATTGTCATTGTCTTATAAGAGTCATTCTAACCACTGGTGGCGCAGTGGTTAGAATGCAGTACTGCAGGCTACTTCTGCTGACTGCCGGCTGCCTGCAATTTGGCAGTTCGAATCTCACCAGGCTCAAGGTTGACTCAGCCTTCCATCCTTCAGAGGTCGGTAAAATGAGGACCCAGTTTGTTGGGGGCAATATGCAGACTTTGTAAACCGCTTAGAGAGGGCTGTAAAGCATTGTGAAGCAGTATATAAGTCTAAGTGCTATTGCTATTATTATTTTTACCTCCTTGTCTATATTTCTAGGATTTCTTGCTAGTTTCCTATGCCAAATAGTAACTAGGTCCTGTTCAGCTTTCAAGGTCAGCTTGATACAATCAGCTAGGTAATCCCAAATATTTTGCTTGTCATCCAAGAAGTTTCTTCAGTTCAGAACTGAAGAAGCTTCTTGAATGAGAAGCAAAATGTTTTCAAAGAAAAAAACTAAGAAAATCCAGTTGCCTTTTGGAAAAAGCACCTTTGGGACAACTATGACCTGGATGATTGAGAATCTCCATAGATATCAGCCAGGTACAACATAAGATCATTAGTGGGTTTCAATTACCTTCGCTACTGGTTCACTATTGGGAGAGCGTGCGCATGTGCAGACGTCCGGGTGGGTGGGCGGAGCCTCCCGCCGCCTTCGCTACCAGTTCGCCCGATCCCGGGAGAACCGGTAGCAACCCACCACTGCATAAGATGCTATCCTACTCTTATTGAAGCAGTTTTTACTATCATTTTTTTGAAAAATACATGTTTTTGTTCCTTTTTTTTAAACGCCTCGTTTCTCGTTTGATGGAGAAGATTGAAAACTCCAGTCTCTGAATAATTTGCTTTGATTGCAGGATGTACAGATGTAATGATCTGCCACTGTCATGATTTGTGGAGGGTTAAGTGATTTAAATTGATAGTCTGTAATTAGGTTCATTTTCATTGCAGGTTGAACCACACGAAATACAAGAACACTGTTTTTGGGTAAAAGCTAAAGATGAAAAATTTGAAAATCCGGATCTGTTTGCCAAACTGGCACTCACTTTTGCCACACAGATGAAGGGTAATTATTTCTCTTTTCTTGAATAGTCATAATGGACCTGTGGATTGATGCTAATATTTGTATTAGTGATGCCTTAGAAATCAGTGCAAAAGCATATATTAATACGGCCATGAAATCTACATTTTAGATATAGGAGATAACACAGAAGACAAAAAGGAGATGATATTAAAAAATACATACTATTTATGAGCTGGGAAAGAGGCAGTTGAAATAAAAGAGAAAACTGGAATCATTTTGATGGTTTTGGTATCATAGGCCTAAAAAAACCCCCACACAAAATAGTATCACAGTGATTTAAACCAGGGTGGATAAAAATCAATGATTTTTTTTTAAATATTTTTTTTAATTTAAATCGGATTTTTTAAAATTTAAATCGGATTTTTTTTATTTTTATCAAATTTATTTTAATAAAATGTTTTTGGAGTAAAAATCTGTCTAAAGATAGTTTTCTATTTAAGATACATTAATAATTTAGTTTATTCAGCATGAAAAGGAGCTTAGTTATGTAGCTTGAGGCTGTATATTCTGCAATATTTACATTTTTGGTAAGCTCATTCAATGAATCCAAGCTCTGCAAACTAAATAGGAAACCTTCATTTTGTTTGCAAATAATCATATTAAAGTTTCTAACTACCAGTAAAGAATGAGTCTTTACATTTGAAGAGCACCTGTCATTTCAGATCCATCATGGCAGTGCCTGTTAGCGGACATCCACTCACCTGCTGCTCGCCGTGTCCCTCACCTTGTTGTGTCACTGCTGCATCACCAGCCCTCCCATTAAAGTGAATGGGACGGTCGGTGAGTCAACAGCGGGTTAGAGGAGGAGCCGCTGCGGGACAGAGATGACAGTTGCTCTTTAAAAAATATGATTTAAATCGAGTTGATTTAAATCAAGCCTTTTTACTAGTGATTTAAATCATGATTTAAATCGGGATTTAAATCATGATTTAAATCGGGATTTAAATCAACTTGATTTAAATCAAATCCACCCTGATTTAAACTGAGGGAGGCCATGGAGTAGAAAAGTTTCTTCCTAAGACATAAAGAATGAAGGACATATTACATTCTCCCAAACCAGGATGAAACGCTAGACAGTTTAATATTAGCTAATGGAATGAAGCTTTTTTTCCCCCCACTCTTGAATGGAAAACATTAAGTTTTTCCTTTGTTAACTCAGTTTATGTTTCCTTGATGTAAAGATATAGAAAATACTGACTTTAAAACCTTACCAAGTACCCTAAAATATGAAGTACATATATACACTTATTCTAGCCTTTAGAAACAAAACACATTTTTGTGTGTGTGTAAATAGCACAGCATAATAGTAGGATCCTTGAATTTTCTTTCTTGCCCTAAAGCAAAATACTGGATGTTGCTATTAGGTTAGTTGCGGTGTAATTTTTCCAGGCAAGTTCAGTTAAAAACTCTTGTCTGGAAAGTAGTATATGGAACTGCTTTAGGCTGAGCCATTTGTTTGGTAGATGGTGATGATTTGTTATAGCTGTCCCAGCCCAAAAAGACTCTCAGAGGCTTACAATATCCAGTATCAAATTTAAGATTAAAAAAAAAACATTACCACTCAGACTAATAGCCTAGATAAAAAACAACAACCGTAACCATAAAGCAAAGAAAAATTACTCACACGACAGGCAAATAAGCCTTTGTTGTAGATCACGGCTACAGCTCAAGAACATTTTGGAACCCTGAGAAACTGGGCATCTTCTCTGGGGAGGATGCTGTTCCCGAGGATAGAGCAGGCATGTCCCCTCCATCCCAGACAAGATTCAATGGAGGGGACTTGGAGCCCCCACTCTGCCTGAAGATTCTGGATGGGCACAAGCCATGGGAAACAGGCGTCTGTTGAAGGGCTTTATGGGTGACCATCAGCGCCGTGAATTGTACCTAGAAGCCAATGGCAGCAACTGCAGCTCATGGAGGAGGGATTATATATGGCCATTATATGCTTGCATTGCTGAATTTTGGACCCCAAAATAAATGGCTTCTCAGATTAACAGAGTTGGAAGGGACCTTGTAGGTCATCTAGCCCAACCCCCTGCTCAAGCAGGAGACCCTACACCATTTCTGACAAATGGCAGTCCAATCTCTTCTTGAAAGTTTCAAGTGATGAAGCTCTCACAACTTCCGAAGGCAAGCTGTTCCATGGGTTGATTGTTCTCACTGTCAGAAAGTTCCTCCTTATCTCCAGGTTGAATCTCTCCTTGATCAGTTTCCATCCATTATTCCTTGTCTGGCTTTCAGGTGCTTTGGAAAATAGCTTGACCCCCCTCCGCTCTGTGGCAGCCCCTGAGATATGGCAACACTGCTATCATGTCTCCCCGGTCCTTCTCTTCACTAGACTAGCCATGCTCAGTTCCTGTAACCGTTCTTCATAAAATTTTAGGCTCCAGTCCCCTAATCATCCTGGTTGCTCTTCTCTGCACTTTTTCAAGTGTCTCTACGTCTTTTTTGTAGTGTGGTGACCAAAACTGGAGGCAGTACTCTAGGTGTGGTCTAACTAAGGCTTTATAGAGTGGTATTAGTACCTCCCTTGATCTAGATTGTATCGCTCTGTTAATGCAATTTAGGATTGCATTGGTTTTTTTGGCCGCCGCTGCAAACTGCTGGCTCATGTTTAGCTGGTTGTCCACTAAGACTCCAAGATCCCTCTCACAGTCACTGCTATTAAGCCTGGTTTCACCCAGTCTATATGTGTACTTTTGGTTTTTCTTACCTAAGTGTACTGAGAGCAAGACAGTTGGGACAGTTCCTGGTGTCTTCAATTCCCCAAGTGTAGTCCACTCTCAGATTCCCACCAGATATAGTATCGATAAAGCCAAATACCTTCACATTTCCCCCCCCCCCACAGTTCACCCCAGCCTTATTTCCTCTGTCTCATGACCATCCATCCATACCTCCTACTACCCAATTCTACTTGCAGCCTTTGCATTAACATCCAATCCATTTTATTTCATCTCCTCTTTGTTCCTGTTAATATAATATAAAAGGACATTATTTATTTATCTTGACATTATTTGCCTCGTTTTGCAAAAGATTCAATTATCAGCATATGATAATAATCACCATTCCACGCGTTTCAGAGTAAAGAATTTAGGGGTGTGAAGATGATAGCTAAGCATCACGAGTTATAAACGTTGCCATTTGAAACGTCTGGAGCCCGGCAGTTAGTTATAAATGGAGAATGAAATGGAGTCTATTTTATGTCGCTTGCTATGTAAAAGCACTTTGCAGTGATTCATCCAGAATTCATACAAAAAACAAACAAACCCTGAATAAGTTGATAGGTCCCATTGACTTTATGAGTGACGGGAGGATGGAGTTCCCTGCTCTTCCAAAGTATCCTTTCAATCCATCATCTTCACAATTGTAAAGGCAGTCCATCAATGCCTACTGTGATAGATTTATCATCACACACAGAGGCTGAAAATCTTCAGGAATCCAAACGCTGATGGATGATCAAAGAGAATCTTGGTTATGCAAATGCACTAAACATGCTTTTAACTGCCTGAAACTGTCTTAAATTGAAACCTGGCAAAAGATACAGTGTGTGGGGACTCCAAAAACACGTGACTTAATTTTTTTTTAAAAAAATTGTCTCCAAAGTCATTGTCTTTCTGCGTAACAGTGTTATATACTTACATGATTTGTAGGGTTCACTTGAATGCTCTTCATTTTTTTTTAATTGTATTGAAGTTTTGCTGTCTGTTACATGCCTTGAAAATGCTCTTTGCGGTATTCCTGTTTAGACTTCTTTAATCTAGTGGAAAACTGGCAAACCCTTCGACTGTTTTTCTTGTGCTGTCAAAGTGGAGGGGGAAAAAATAGGTGGTAATTTATTCTTAACCTAGTCCTGAGCTACTGACAAATTTCCAAATAACACTTGGAGAACAGCTCTATTCTCTTTTTCCTTTCTGTCTTGTGGCACAATGGCAATCTACGGTTGCATCGCTGACAAAATAGAGTAAGGTCAGGAAGGGATTTTGGAGGTCATCCAGTCCAACCTTTTGCCCAGTACAAGAATCCATTTTCACAATAAATGCTATTTGCTGTTTCAAACGCTTCCAGAAAAGAAGAGTCCACCACCTCTTTAGAAAGTCTGCATGTAGGGTTCAAATAAGAAGATTCAGGTACTTTATTTTTGAAGGTTGCCTTTATAATACCTGGTTTCGCAAGTAATGGAAATATTTAAACCTTTTATATACAGCTACTGAAATAGAAATATAATGTAACATTCAAGGTGTTATAAACGGTAGCACTTTCTGTCGGATGTCTTTGGTTTTAAATATATTTAAATATGAGGCACAAAAAAGGTTCTGCCTGAGAATCCTTGGTGCTCTCTGAGCTTGGTTGTTTTCTTGCAGATGTTTCATTACCAAACTTGGTGACATCATCAGTGCTAGTAAGGAATGGCATTTGCTCTCAGTTTATATTCTGGTGGCTTGCCCTGTCAATGTTGGTGGGAATGATGTTGGAGGTTCTTTGGTTGAGCTGTTTACTGTTAGCTTCTTTGGCCGTTACTTGATCGGGGTATTGTTTACTACTTGATTGTAGGTCTGATGTTAATCAATGTTAATCAACAATTAAGAAGTAAAGTATACCCCAATCAAGGAACTGGTTAAATAAAAAATGGCCAACATGATAAAGAGACTTCACCCAAGTCTTGGTGAAGATCCAAGTTTTCATGGCTCTTCTAAACAACAAGAACGTGGAGAGCGGAATCCAAATCTCAGGGGAAACCTAGTTCCAGAGAGCAGGTGCTGCTATGGAGGAGGTCCCCTTCCAGGGTCCTGAGAGATAACATTGTTTAATCGAAGGATCCCAGAATGCGCCAACTGTACAGGATCAAGTTGGTTGGGCTGAAGTTATTGGAGACAGGAGGTCCCTCAACTAATTAAATGTAGGAGATGAACAGCCTGAGCCTGAGGGAGGGGTCAAATGTATCATCAGTCTTGAGTCTCTTTGCACCCACAAGAGATCTAAGTCCAGTCCACCTTGAATTCCGTTGATTCTTATGTACCACCAATTTGGTTTAACCATTAGTAGATCAGATTCTTCGAGAGAGCCTTAGCATGCAATAAATCTCTAGTCATTTGAACCACCTGATTCCTGATTTCTTGCGCCTGACAGACCCACTAAGTCAGGAGTGTCAAACTCAGACCCGCGGGGTGCTTAGATCTGGCCTGTGTGGCCGCCCTGGAAATAGCAAAGGACCAGCCCACGGTGCCTCTGCCAGCGAAAACAGAGCTCAGGAGGGCCGTGTGTGCCCCCCCCGAGCTCCGTTTTCACTGGCAGAGGGCTAGCAAAACAAACTAAAAATGTTTCCCCTTTTGCATTTGAGCATGCAGGAAGGGACAGGAATGGAGAAAGGGAAAGAGGAAAGACAAAGAAAAGGAAGGAAAGATGGGAAGAGAGCAAGGAAGGAAAAATAAGGAAAGAGGGGAAGGAAGAAGAAAGAATGAAGAGGGAAGGAAAAAGAAGAAAAGGGAGGAGGGAGGGAGGGAGGGAGGGAGGAAGGAAGGAAGGAAGGAAGGAAGGAAGGAAGGAAGGAAGGAAGGAAGGAAGGAAGGAAGGAGGGAGATTATAATGAGAAGGAGGAAGGGTCTGAAGGAAGTCCTGCCTTAGCACTTGGCCACCACAAGTGCCCCCGACACAAGTGATGTCGAGCTGCCCCCCCTGCCCTCATGACACAACCCTGATGTGGCCCTCAATGAAATCGAGTTTGACACCCCTGCCCTAAGTCATATTGCAGAACTGTTTTGAAAACTCTTCAGTTTCCGTTTGGAATGTATGAATAGGTTTGGCTGTTCATTAAAACTCCCCCACCCATAAGATCCATTTGTATCCGAGTAAAATATTTCAATACGATTTCTGAATGTAGTAATTCATTTGGGGAACCTCTGGATGAATATTGCTCATGTCATTTTGATAGATAAAAACTGATATCGCCAGACATTGCTGTGCATTGAATGCAAAGTAATCGAGCCTGTTGTCATAGTGTTTGTCTTATTTTTTTAAAGTAGGAATACAAATATTGTAAATAGATACATGCTTAATTCTAGAGTTGTTTGAACGTTAAGGCAATTCCTGACAATTTGCACTGTTTTCTGTTGGAATAGATTGATTAGCTTCCTCTAAGATGTTCAATCACCTCTTAATTCGCTGTCTAAAATCATTTTGCCCAGATCGGATAAAGATTCACTGAAACATAGTAATTAATTAAAAAAGCTAAAAATGTTAGTTGTAAAAGAACCAGCATAGTTGACTGAGGGCGTTTCTATCATTTTCCTGATAATGGCTGTCTGACAAAAAATTCTTAATAACTGGGTTTCGACAAATTGTGGAAAAGTCTGTTTTAGTGTATAATTTACTTACAAAATAGATTGATTTTTGTCAGTAAGATTTGGTTGTGTTAAACACATTTTTTAGTTTCCTTTAAAAACAAAAACAGGGTGAAATGTACTGTATATTTTAGTTTGCTTTTTTTAAACATTCTGTGGAGGACATTTGTGCTCAAAAACACATCGTTTGCATATAATTGAGAGCTATAATTTGTCAAACTTCTCAAGGATATTTTATTGAATGTTATCAAGGAGATATTTCTCTTCCATTGGTTCTAATTCTGCCCGCAAAGACATGTACACTTTCCATTAATAAGTAAATAACTACAAGACAGTGGTATGTTTTAAAACTTGTCTTGTGTGGTTGATATTCTTGGGAAAACTTAAAGATAAAATAGACTTTACTCTGGTAAATAGACAGAGTTTGGGAACCAAAGAACTATATTTAAATAGGAAGGTGGGATTTGTAAGAAGGTGATGGGAACTGAATTATATTTGGCCTTAGTGATATTAATTGTGTAGTAGTTAATAAAAGTTACATTATGACCTTACAAACCACAATGCTGTTTAACCTTTTCAGTAATGACCTTGTAAAATGTCACACTCTCTGTTTGTTATTGCACTGCATTGAAAGAATATTGGATAAATGTAATTAAGGTTACTTCGCAGGGTGGATGTTGACAGAAATTAACTATGTAGCTACGTTTTTGGTTTTCCACTGTTTTATGTTTTTTTAGAAGTTGTTCAGCAGTTAGGTTGTTTTCGCAGGAGGCTGTCAGTTATAAATGGTTAAGAGTACTAATCATTTTTGCATTGATTATTATATTCTGTTTGTTCTCATTGATCAAGGTATTTTATGTGCATAAGACAATGAACAATTGTTATTCTACTAAAAATCAATTTCTTGAATATCTTGGATAACATGCCTCTGTTTCATATATCATGTTAAATCATGGCGGGTAATAGTTAATTACCAAGCTGTTCCATAAATGGAAAAGAATATGTTCTAGAAATCTCTACCAATGTTAAGAATACATTTTGCCTACATAT
>QLTV01012191.1:921493-934163 GCA_003457575.1 Thermophis baileyi
TTAATATTTGTTATATATATATATATATATATATAGCCTAGAAAAGCCAACTGATTAATGGAAAGTATACCTTAAACTGGTGTCATTAAGCATCAATGAAAATGATATGAAACATTTGATAAAAGAAGTATAACAGATAGAGTTGTTAGAAATATATTAAAATTGTGTATGTGTGTACATACACACCCACCCAATCCCCCACATGCATACAAACATGCATTTTATATACAACTGTGTTTGTGTGTATGCACATGTGTGTGTGTGTAGTTTTAATCATATATTAATAACAAATATTAATCAAATGTATGCATCATATATATATGATACATTTGATTAATAGAGAAATAATAAATATCTTCTCAATTGTTTGGCATAAATGACCAGGCTATAACTAGCTCATTTATGGAGGTTGAGCAATTCAGTAGATTAGACCTAGCCATAATTTTACTTAAAATAAACATATTAAAGTTAATGTCATTTAATCTGTTTCTCACACGTTAAATATATAAAGTAAGCTAAAGTTACATTTGAGTTAAGCATAATTCCTGGTGAGTTACAGAGAATCATCCATGCTGTTTTCCTGACAGGACCAACGGTAGTTCTTTATGTAGTTTTATTAGGACAGAAAAATAAGAAACTGCTAACATTAAATTAGAGTGACAAGTTTGCCTGTTATTCTCTTGGTTTGGGTCAACAGTGTGATCCAAAATAGTTCCTCTTTAGCACCCTTTCCAACTTTTTGCATTGTAATCCAAATATCAAGCTTTATTCAAAGATTTAAAGATTTTAAAGATTTACATTAGTTCTGCCTCACCTTGCTAGTGAACAATAATAGTAGCACTCTAAAGAAATGTTTGTTTTATGGATGAATAAAAGTTACTAATTGATGTATAATTTACCCGACATAAATTCTAGAACAATATTATTGCCTTTTTTTTTTTTAACATTACTTGCTGCCACTTGCTCCTCTTCACTTACTCTGCCAGAAAGTGGAAGAGTATTCACACTTAACAACTAGTGAATTTTAAAACAAACAAACACAAATCACAGTAGTTTTGGTTTTGCCTATTTCTACAACAAGAAATCTCTTTTAGTTTACCTGTTTGGTGTCCGGCTTTTGAAACTTTTGACACCTTTCAAAATAATGGGTCATGTCTGTCTGTCCAGATCCAAGATGATGAAATTGATTAGGATTCAGGAATTTGCATGCAGCAGCTTTTTGATTCCAAAATATCTTATGGATGAAAGTTGCACAGTTTGTCTTCAAAATGTGACAGAGACAGACAGAGAGAGATGGAAAGTTCTGGAGTTAATGCAAGGATCTTCACCCCATAAAGAGCAAACAAAGCATTGCTCTTCCTTGCATGGATATAGAGTGCTCTCTGATTTACATGAAAGCCACAAGAGGGCACAGATGGGAACAAGGCTGGCTCTGAAGTTGCAAATGGATGTTAATCACAAGGGCGATACGCTTGCTGTGATGCAGTCACTGACTTGGGAATTTGAAGTCTCTAAAGGTGATTGATGGGAAGAGAAGGATAAATAAGCATCAGAGTCATCTGGGTTTCAAACTGCAGATGGCTCTCTTGATCTTCAGCTAGGTCACGCTTGATATCTCCAACTTGAATTTTCCTTTCTGTTCTTGATGCCTGTGAATGGCAGGCAGGTAACAATGGCTAAGTGGGAAGTTAATTTACATCTGGGGAATAGAGTTTGAAGCAAACGCCAGATATGAATTCCCCAAGAGTGAAAATGTTAATTAGATGAGTATCTGGGTTGCCAGTGTGAAATAAGAATATGAATGATGACCAAGTGGCCTGTGTTTTAATACATTGTTGATAAGTTAGGGTTAGGGTTAGTGTTAGTGTTAATGTTAATGTTAATGCTGGTTTCCGCCTTTGTGTTAAAACAAAACTTTTTGGTGACAGATCACGAAAGTGGGAGATAGAGGTCACACAATTTTTAAATCGCACTTTAGACTTTGTCTCAAAATATACGTAGACTAACCTTTTTCTTGTTAAGTTATAAATAAATCTGCTATTAATTGAGAATGTTGAGAATGTCTAAACATGTACGTTTTGTTTATTTGTGTAGTTATTGTAATGGTCTTATGTAGCCCCTAAATATACTTAGGTACACCTATTTGCGCTCCGTGGTGTACATCTGAAATTGGCTGGAATTCTATGTGCTCCATGCTGATTTACACCTTTCTAATAATGTGTCTGTGTTCTTTTTATAAATATAATTTTATTAATTAATTTTTAAAAAAAGATAAAAATGAACTAATGTAATAGTCACTAATTAGTTACTAATATAACTGATATAACTAATATAAAGTAAGAGAAAGAAAAGGAAAAAAAAAGCTAAAAGTGCAAGAAAGGAAAAAAAGAAAAGAAAAATAAGAAAGAAAAAAATATGAAGTAGTAGTTTTCAATCTTTTTACAGCAGTTATAAATACAATTATAAAATTACATCTTACACTACGGTTACAACATAGCTGCCTTCTTTCTACAGTCTATTATGTCTAATCATCAAAACTTTAAATCATTTTTTTTCCTGCTTCACACTTCTATAAGAGGTTTCCAGTCACCAGTAAATATAGGCATTGTCTCTTCTCTAACCAAGTTAATTTAGCAATTTCAACAAGTTGCTCTGCCATCGGTTCTTCTCCTGATTTTATCTTATATTCCCCTTGACAAAATTCTAGTATTTAACAATAAGTTAGCCATTTGGGTTAAAATGCTTCTTGCACTTAGAATTACATAGATAACTTTGTGACAGCCTGGATTTGTGTCTATTCTATATTCTCAATATGGCACATCTAACATGGATTTTTAAAATCCACATTAACCTTGATTTTATCATGCTAGAAATATCCATGCCACCCATATCTCGGGTCATGTCCTTCTAACTCCAAAAACCTTCTATTTCTCAATAACGCCCACTCTTTCTACCAAACCAAACTGCAAACTGCAAAATACAATTTCAAGTCAGGTAAATTCAATCCTTTGCATCTTGTAACATCTTACATTTAACTCGTGTCCTTTTTCCCAGCCGCACAGATTTAGATATCTCCTTGTGCCACTGTTTAAATGCTGCATCAGTTGTCAAAAACATTGTTCTAGGCAAAACATCATTTTTATCACAGAAATTCTGCCTGGAAATGACAGTTGTAGTTTATCCCATCTTAACGTATCTTTTTAAACTTTATTCCGTGTCTTAATATAGTTACTTTGAAATAGCATCAAGTTCATATTTGTCATAGGCATACCCAGATATTTTATTTTCTTCTCAGTCTTAAGACCTGCTTTATTCATCCATTCAGTTTGATCTTCCATCTGCATATTTTTGTGTTAACATCTTCATCTTCTGTTTATTAGTCATCCAACCTGCCAATGCACCAAATTCCTTTACTTTGCCCATTAATATTTAAGTTCCCTTTAGAGGGATCTTCTAAAACCAACACCCAAGTCATCTGCAAAAGCCCTTAACTTGTAAGTCTCTTTTAAAAATCTTTATTGCCACAATCTTCTCATCCTGTCTTATATCTCTAATCAATATTTGAAGTCCAAAATAAATAAGATTGGGGTACAGTGGGCATCTCGGCCTTCTTCCTTTTCATATCATATAGAACTTTGTTAGATATCTGTTAAAAATCATTTCTGTTTTCTATAGTTTGATCTTACCCATTTTGTAAAGTTCAAAATTCAAATAATACCTCTGTACTCTTTGTTCTTTCAGCCCTATCTGATGGGTGCTTAATTGGAAGCAAGGCCCACTGATTTTCAGTTTTTCTTGCTGCCAATAAATTTTTGCAAAGGAGTGCAGATTTGACCGTCTCTTTGTCCACTACCCTCCAACTTTTATTACCCTATTTTATTTAAGATTTAAATCTCTAAGAGTAAGCAGTTGTGTTAAGAAATTTCTATATAACAGAACCTATCTCTAGATGTCGAAACCTATTCTCGCTGAGCTTCTCACGTGTATTCCACCCCCCCACCCCCCCGTTAGAAGGGTATGGGTTGCAAATTGATTTTAAGAATGATAGACGTGGTTTTTCCTGCAGCTGGGCTATTGTGGAAAAAGGTTTTCTGTATGGGCCTCCCAGGAATTGCTTGAATGTTGTGTCTTTTGTGCAAAGTTTTTGTTTGAAAAGCTGGCGGGCAAACACTACTAGCTTGATCGCACCTGCTTCTGTTGTAGGGGGATGTGAGTCTATTTGGACGGAGAGCACATCAGTTGCCATTTCATTCAACCTCACACAAAAGAAGTCCATAAGGAGGAACGTTCTACTGACGCCCAAAAACAAACCCATGCTCACAGCCATAGTGACGCTTGTAAACACCGAGTTCCTCTTTTGTTCCACAGGCAGTTGGAAAACAGCCACCGGAGAAGTGTTTCCCTCTGTCTCTACATCATCACAAAATAGGCTACACATTCATTAAGTGTAGCCTATTTTGTGGCTACACTTAGGTTTAAAAAAGGAAACCTTTAAAAAAAAAATTCTTTGAGTTCTAAAAAATCTGCAGAACCAGTTTCTGCTTCAGAATATCCAGATATCCAGCTTGTTAAGCAATGGTTGGCTTTACATTTTAGCACGACGTATTGCCTTCCTTCTCGTAAAATAAACGAGAGATGCCTAAACTGAATTCCAGGGGCCATATGTTGTCATCAAAACCTCGTGTTTGCCTTCCTTCCAGACCTTCAAAATGGATCCCCAAATATCCATGTTGAATGTAACATAAATTAAATGATTAGATATGATTTAAAGAGTTATGGCATCAACTAACTTTAGTTTAGTTAAATAGTAATGAAATGAAAAGAAAGTCAGTTTTCGCTGTAGTCCAAATAAGTACTTGTGTGTGTGTGTGGGGGGGGGGGAAGTCCTATTAAAGCACTCTAAATCTAAAAAGTTGTACCCTCTACTAATAGGCTGCCTTACTATTATGAGTGTCACTCCCTGTTTTTATTTTACAGGTTGCCCTTGACTTACAAGCACAACTGAGCCCCAAATTGCTAAGTAAGACAGTTGTTAAGTGAGTTTTGCCCCATTTTACAACCTTTCTTGCCACGGTTGTTAAGTGAAGCACTGCAGTGGTGTAGTTAGTCACACGGTTGTTAAGGGAATCTGGTTTCCCCATTGACTTCGCTTGTCAGAAGGTCACAAAAGGGGATCACATGACTCCGGGACACTGCAATCGTCATAAATACCGGTACATACCAGTTGCCCAGCGTCCAAATTTTGATCATGTGATCATGGGGATGTTGCAACGGTCATAAGTGGGGTGAAAATAGTCATCACACATTTTTTCAGTGCCATTGTAACTTTAAACGGTCATTAAATGAATGTTGAAGAATACCTTTATCTATCTATCTATCTATCTATCTATCTATCTATCTATCTATCTATCTATCTATCTATCTATCTATCTATCTATCTATCTATCTATCTATCTATCTATCTATCTATCATCTCTCTCTCTCTCTCTCTCTCTCTCTCTCTCTCTCTTTCTCTCTCTCTATCTATCTATCTATATATCTATCTATCTATATATCTATCATTATAAATTTTCTATCTATCTATCTATCTATCTATCTATCTATCTATCTATCTATCATCAAACTTGTATGCTGCCCATCTTGCTAAAGGAGACTCAAGGCAGCTTACAGACGTTGTAATTCAACGTTATAATGCAGTTATAAAAAATAACAACAATAAAGATTTTACTTTTTTAAAAAGTCCAAATTAAATTAAAACTTAAGCAGGATGAAGAAGCAGGGAGCAAACTGCATCCGGAGATGAGGTAGGGTGTTCTTCACCCCATCAGCCACCTCCAATGTGCCACACCGCCGTCAAGGCCCCCAGGCTTTACATTTATTTCTATACTGAAGGATCCAGCTTCCCAGTCCAAAAGGTTGTTTGTTGTTGTTGTTAGTTGCGAAGTCGTGTCCGACCCATCGCGACCCCATGGACAATGTTCCTCCAGGCCTTCCTGTCCTCTACCATCCTCTGGAGTCCATTTAAGCTCACGCCGACTGCTTCAGTGACTCCATCCAGCCACCTCATTCTCTGCCGTCCCCTTCTTCTTTTGCCCTCAGTCATTCCCAGCATTAGGCTCTTCTCCAATGAGTCCTTCCTTCTCATTAGGTGGCCAAAGTTTTTGAGTTTCATCTTCAGGATCTGGCCTTCTAAAGAGCAGTCAGGGTTGATCTCCTCTAGGACTGACCGGTTTGATCGCCTTGCAGTCCAAGGGACTCGCAGGATATAGTCAAAGGTTGTTTACCACACACCATTACAGGAGTTGCTATTGGCAGTATCTGCAATGGTGTCATTATCTCTACTTTTCCAGACTTGGATGGACAACCGTGGAGGCCCAGGCTATCCAATTAGCAAGATAAGAAATAAGGACATGCAAGGAGCAGAGGCTTTCTCTCCGTATAAAAAGCAAGAGTTTTTCTGCCTGTCGTGCACTGAAAATTGTCAGCATGAATCATGGCTGCTGTTCTTGAGGGGTTAGAGTACCTTATCTTGAGAATGCTACTGTCTATGATAGAAAAGCTGCCCCTTCAGGAAGTGGCTTTCTCTAACCCACGAGAGGGGGCAAAAAATGGAGGGGGGAAAAAAATCCCCAGCAACACAACGAATAAATAAATGCATTCAGTGCATTTGAGAGCTTCCTACTGTGGGTTAGTCCATTTGAAGCACCTCCTGATATTTGTGGAGAATTAATTATTTGGGTAGGATCCAGACTGGATGAGAATATGATCTTCGCTACCTTCTCTGTTTAATATGCTCCGTGTTAAAATTAAATAGTGACAGAGATGTGAAAGGAAGGGATGGGGTGTGGGGGGGGGACGGGCAGGACGAGCGATTTGGGGATTTACAATTATTGAAGAGATGCCTCTGTCTAACAATAAGCCCTGCAGTTTTTCTCAACCTTGCTTAGTCTCCAAGGTCTCCATTAAACAGAATAAAGATTGCTGCTTCTCAGAAGTTGTCAGATGCAGGGCATATAACCTGAATGCACAATTGAGGCATTAAGGACACTGGTCTACCTTTGCGATCACCTTGTTTATACGTTGAGAGAACATATTGACGATCGCAGACATGATTTCGGCTGCAGAATCTGAGCTCTGCCTGTGAAGATTTTGTAAGAAATTCACCGGAGGAAGGAAGAAAAGAGGCTCCGGGTTTCTAAAATATCTAATTCAGTCAAAATGATACAGTGCTCAAATGAACTGTGGCAAATTTAATGAGCAGTCTGTGGACAGAGACACATGTAGTGTGATGGGTACTCCAGGGAGAGAGATTATGTGTACAGGGACTAATTAGCATGAAATATGAATATGCTGGTATAAGTAGTCTTGAACTATGGGCCATCTATATTATGGGCTATGATTTTTGCATGAGCTTAACGAAAAGGAATTCAGAACTTGGACCATTTTGAATGTTTTAGATATGTATTCTAACTTTCATACTATAGAAAGTTGTGGGCCAAGCTACGTTAGGGATGCTCCGTATCAAAGATCGAATCTGAAGAATTATTTTTACATTGCAGTCTATTTGTACATATTTGAGTTACTTCAACTAATGGACAATAGAATCAGATTTGCATCCCTATTGACACATGCTGTGCAACACATAATTATCCATAAAGGAGAATATTTGTAGCTCAGGGTCCTTGGTGCTCTCTGAGCTTGGTTGTTTTCTTGCAGACGTTTCATTACCCCAACTAGGTAACATCATCAGTGCTAGAAGGGAATGCGGTTTGTGGAGAGCAGGAGAAGGTAAAGGAAAGGAGGAGGAGGAGGAGGAGGTGGAGGAGGAGGAGGAGGACGAGGAGGAGGAGGAGAGAACTGTGAGGTCCTTGGTGCTCTCTGAGCTTGGTTGTTTTCTTGCAGACGTTTCATTACCCCAACTAGGTAACATCATTAGTGCTAAGGTTACCTAGTTGGGGTAATGAAACATCTGCAAGAAAACAACCAAGCTCAGAGAACACCAAGGACGCCTCATGTCAACCGTGAGCTACAAATAGTCTCCTTTATGGATAATTGTGTGTTGCAGAGCACATGTCAATGGGGATACAAATCTGATTTTAATGTCCATGACACATAATTATTTTAGAAAATGTAGTATGAGTAGGTCATAAATTTATTTACTTTTCTCTGTTCTTTCATCTTGAAAAGGTAACTGGGCCATTAGAAAAAAAGAAGTTAGTATAAGTCAAATAACTAGGATGGGGTAGTTTTTTTACTAGACTTGAATAAAATGTATCTTTTTTAAAAAAAGAAAAAGACTTTTTTTATTTTCTTGAGCTAATTATGATAAAGATTATGTCAATAGGATGTAGGCCTTTTTTTTTTTTAATTACCGAATGCTGCTGCTTGATTTTCAGACCTGTGATTTTCGTTTCACAAAGGAAAGTGATTAGCAAGGAACATTTAATTGGATAATACATAAATTAGGAAGGGAAAAAAAATGTCAAAATCTGTAAGAGAGGAAGAAACAGCTATTTTCTATTATGAGAAAAACCCTGATGTGATTTGCTTCAAAATTTATTGTTGGGCAGAGATAGTGTGGCATATAAGATATGAATTAATGTAGTGAATATCAAGAGAAACTCACCACCGGTCATAAAAGGAGCATGAAAAAAACCACTTAGGTTTTGCTACATGCACCCGGTCTCTAAAAGTTTAATAAACCATGTTATCCTTGAAGTATGCTAGCGCAGGCTGCTTGAACATCTGTGCCTACATCTCTGTCTTTGTTCAAGTGGTAAAGGAAAACAGAAAGTACAATTAAGTGAAACTTCCATTACATCCAAACTGAGGAGAATGGTTAATTACTTCTGAACATAAGCCCGGCTTTACAAGCTATCTTTAAAGCTTAATATAAAATTGGCTTCAGATCTTGGATTGTTTTATTTTTTTTATTTTTATTTTTTAATTAGGAAGCTGTGCATAATTTCTTGAGGCTAGAGAGGAGGATAGCAGGAAAGGCTACAGAGTCCATCAGCTAGCTGCAAATGGCCATTGTGGTGGATTAAGCTGTGATTAATGTGTTGTTATGTCATGCAAACCTGGGTATTAAGATCTATTCTTAGTGAATCTGGGAGAACTATTTCAAGATAACCAGCATTTGCAAAGGTAATGCAATTGGTTGATTTTCTTCAAGCGCATTGCTAAATATTAATCTATTTTAACTGAATTCCGTTGGTATGAGGCTTATGATCGTTTAGATTCTAAACAGGGCAATGAAATAAAATATAGGACTCGGATGCATTTATAATATTGAAAATTCTGCAGAAAGCTAATAAACCGGATGAAATTTGTGTGTGTGTGTGTGTGTGTGTGTGTGTGTGTGTGTGTGTGTATGTAATTGCCTGCATATATTTTCAAACTTGTATGATGGTCTTTTCTCACAGTTTCATGCCTCACTGTTGAGCACTAATAGAAACTTCTGGAAATGCATAATGTTCCTCATCAGCACATCTTTGTCTCACCATTATACCTGCCTATTAAGAGAGAAAAGAGTTTCTTTTGGAAGTCTAATTTTGAAATCCCTGGCCAAAACTATCTGCAAAGCGGATTGAAAGAAACTGGCATGGAGCAAAAAGTGTGTTGATTAGACCATTTGAGATAATACAAAACCATTTGTTTCTTATAAAAAGACCTTCAGACAGTGCAGTCAATGAGGAAACACCTAGAGAAGCCGGCACATCAAACATGCGTCGCAACTGTACACATCTTTTGTGAGCCGTTGTCAGTTTATTTCTTCATCCTTAAAGCCAAACTGATTTTGAGTGTCATTAGCAAAGAATGAGAGCTTGATGAATCATCTAGGAATATATGGATCACCATGTTTCTTAATATATGCGGTGTAGGAAGCTCCCGCTTTGAATTCTGTATTGGGTTCAAAAGTCACAATATTGCTGCATCCTCTGGCATTTTCTTCCTCTTGTCTCATAAAGGAAGTGGGTTCAAAGAGGCATCAATTTGTGGTGCTTTTGAGATGTAAAATTTGAGATGTAACATTTGGGACCATTGTCAGCCGTTCATTTTTGTAAGATGGAAAAGCGAAATTACCCGAAGTGGGTGGGTGGTAACTGTCCCAATGGTGATTATCAACGAAAGATACAGAAGTGACCAGGGGATAGATGGAAGAGAAGGGCCAAGAGTTCTCCGTAGGTAGGCGTATCACAAAATTGTGACTGTCGGCCAAGTGGAGATCAGATCTAGAAGAAACTAGTTTTCGAAGGATTGCTAAATATCCTAGGATCTAACAATGGGTTCAAATGCAACCTGGTAATTTTTTCAAAGGGATTTATTTATGAATGCTATACGATACAAAAAATGCAAAATAAAATAGTAGGAAGGATAGGGGAGGGAAAAGTGTAGGAGAAAGGGGAAAAAGAAAGAAAAGGCATTGACCTCCGACTCTCTTTGGTGCAGTAGAATAAGATAATAGCATCAAACCTCAGCTTTTTACTTTGACACACTAGTATAAACTAGCCTTTTCTATAACAACAAACCTTTCTATTTGGTACAAATGCAACCTGTTAAATTTGATAACTTAAATCAGGAGCAAGAATAAAGTTCAAAAGCACTATGAGTTTATCTCATGGTACCCATTTATAAGGGTATAAATAAGAACTACCAACTATCAAGGCAAATTGGCACTAAATCAGTGGTGGGTTTCAATTTTTTTTACTACTGGTTCTGTGGGCGTGGCTTGGTAGGCATGGCGTGGCTTGGTGGGCGTGACTTGGTGGGCGTGGCAGGGGAAGTTTACTGCAAAATCCCCATTTCCTCCCGATCAGCTGGGACTCGGGAGGCAGAGAATAGATGGGGGCGGGGCCAGTCAGAGGTGGTATTTACCGGTTCTCCAAACTACTCAAAATTTCCGCTACCGGTTCTACGAACTACTCAAAATTTCCGCTACCGGTTCTCCAGAACTGGTAAGAACCTGCTGAAACCCACCTCTGCACTAAATAAAAGTCAACAGACTTCAAAGGGGGCTGGACTTGGATCTCTTATGAGGGCGTAAAGATTTCAAACTGATGATGTGTTTGACTCCGCCCTCAGTCTCAGCCTGGTCATCTCCTTCAATCAAGAATGTACCAGCAGACCCAAATGAAAAGAAATGCTTTTCTATACCAGGCAACAAAGCAGCTGATTCTGCAATGTATTCCCCCCCCCAAATACAGCATAAATCTATCCAGGCTTCCTTAACTGCCCACGCCAGCCTTCTCACTTCATCCTCCATGATGTTTTTTTTCCCCTCTCAAGATTTAGCTGAAGGTCATGTCTTTGCAAAGAAGGGGAGTGGGATTTACCAGCAATCAAGGGATATTAATACTTTATTAAAGCCTGTCACTAAGATCATTCACAGCAATCTGTCAAGTTGGAAAGGAATTTGATTTTTTTCCTTTTTGTTTTCCTATTTTTCCTTTCCTTTTTCTTTTTTTCTCCCCACATCTGTGTTACTGTGTCAATCTGTTTTATTGAGGTTTTGATATATGGTGGTGTTTGAGCCAGTTGAATTGTATTCATAAATTGTTGATTGTTGATTCTTCATTCATGACTTTATTCAATCTGCTTTTAAAACTTCTGAAGGAGGGATAATCATGTTTTCTGCCCATAAATTGTCTATTGTGTGGAAAGTAGACATCTCTTTCTAAGTAATCTCACTGTGAGGACAAACAGAATTTATGTCTTTGGAACTTTGAAAGGCAATAGGCATCTTAAACAAATTGCTTCGGTTCTGCGGTCAAATGACATGTATATGTATCTTGAAAAGTACAGGGAGTCCTCAGCTTACGACTGAGGACTTTGTGAATTTGTGTTGCCAAGTAAGGTGTTTTTAAATGAGTTGTACCTGGTTTTATGGCATTGTTGTTGAGAGAATCACTGCAATTGTTAAGCAAATCTGGCTCCCCCCCCTCGACTTTGTTTGACAAAGGTCAACTAGGAAGGTTGCAGATAATCACATAACTCTGGGACAATGCAACCATCATACATACATGCCAGTTGCCAAGTGCCCAAAGTTTGATCATGTGACTGTGACCCTGGTAGTAAGTCATTTTTTTTTTTTCAGGGCCATTGTAACTTCGAATAGTTCAGGAGGCTGTGAGTTCGATCCTAGGTAGAGACAGATATTTCTCTCCCTGGGCATATTGAGATTATATCTGCTGAATATAACTCCGCATTGGTGACAGGAAGGGCATCCGGCCAGTAAACACTCAGCTCCATTCAGTTGCCCAGACTCCACCCCGCAAGGAATTATGGGGTCATTAAAAGACGACGATGATTGTAACTTCGAATGGTCACTAAACGAATGGTTGGAAATTGAATATTGTATAATCGACCCTGGCAACCCTGAAGTAGCCATGTTTTATTGTAGTCCTTTCCTATTCATTTTTCTAAGCTTTTTCTAGGTATTCTGTAAGGGGATCTAACGAGGCTGCAGGCTCGCCACATTCTAGCAGTAGGAAGGGGGGTTGCAGAGATAAGGGGGGGGGATGTTATTTATTTATTTATTTATTTATTTATTTATTTATTTATTTATTTATTTATTATATTTGTATGCCGCCCAACCAATTATTTATTTATTTATTTATTTATTTATTAAATTTGTATGTAGCCCAACTCCCAAGGGTCTATGGGCGGC
>QLTV01012191.1:934694-965211 GCA_003457575.1 Thermophis baileyi
CGGTCCCCCTAGCCACAGCTGTCAAATGTTGATATAATCTCAGCTGTGAGTCTAGGAGGACACCCAAATGGCGAACCCGTTCTGGGGGGACAATTTCTCCCCCCCCCCAAGAGCCAAGGATGGACAGTTGACATAGTCTTTAGGAGGTAAGACCCACAGCCGCTCGGTCTTGTCTGGGTTAAGTCTGAGCTTGTTGACTCCCATCCAGACCCTCACAGCCTCAAGGCACTGGCACATCACCTCCACTGCTTCACTGAATTGATGCAGGGTGGAGATATATAGCTGGGTGTCATCAGCATATTGCTGATACCTCACCCCGAATCGTCGGATGATCTCACCCAGTGGTTTCATGTAGATATTAAACAGGAGGGGAGAGAGGACCGAGCCCTGAGGCACCCCACAAACGAGGGGTCTAGGGGTCGACCTCTGTCCTCCTGCTAACACCGACTGCGATTGACCAGAGAGATAGGAGGAGAACCACCGTAACAAGGTGCCCCCTAGCCCCAACTCTCTTAGTCGTCCCAGAAGGATACCATGGTCAATGGTATCGAAAAGCTGCTGAGAGGTCAAGTAGCACCAAGATAGAGGAATAACCCCCATCTCGGGCTCGCCAGAGATGAGTTATGACTAGGTAGCATTCTTTCTCATGGCTGAAGGTGGAGTTTGGAGTCACCGGACAGTTGGACTGTGAGCTGATTGGAGAATGTGACTCTGGGGGGAAGTTTCAAACTTTTGCTTTTTACTGGGTGTAATTTCAGGGTTTGGTCAGAGCTGGAATTACACCAAGACCTTGCCAATTTAATATGTTCCTAATAAATGGACTTTGATTGAATAAGACTGCCTTGGATTATTCATTCGGGGAACTTATTACTTGGAAGCTTGACATATTAATCATTAGTTTAGAGGTAATGAAGGATCCTAGAGCATCTTAAGTTATATTTGCTGTTCTGTTCCTCTGTCTTTGTTTTTGTAGTTGCGTATGGGTTTTATATTCAAAGGAAGAAAATACTCAGTCAAAAGTTAGAGGCAGTTTTAAATAGCAAAGATCTAAGTAACGCATTGCAGTCATAAAATGGAGATCTTTTCCAACAGATGCCATATTATGGTGACTTAATGCAAATCTGATAGCAAGTTAAATCAAAGTTTTTATGCAGAAGTAAGAAATTAACAATTTTTATTAGATTTATGCCCAAGCACTATAGATTTTCTGATTTTGTACAGGCCAAAAACAGCTTTAACATCAAATGATTATGCTGCTTTTGTTTCCTTATCTGGATAAATAGCTGATGAATAATTTCCTATTCCACATACACCCCCTTTGTACAAAAATAAGATGAAGCTTCTGAAACAATTATGGCAATAGTAAGTACTTTGTAGTTTCAGATAAATAGTTCAACTTTTTAATTCTTAATCTCATCTCCCCTTTTTCATATTTATCCCAGGTAGCCTGTGCATATTTTATTAAAAGAAATAAGACCAGCTACAGCCATCTTAATTTAAAATTAAAGCTAAAACAACTTTGTCATATACATTTTTTTAAATTTTTATTATAGTTTTTAAACCACCGAATAAGTAGTTCTTTGCACAGGAAGTTATGTTCAAAATGTGTATAATTTTCCTTTTCAAGAAACAACTTCTAAAAGATAGCAAAAGGTAATTGACTTCTTTGGCTCAAAAGATTTTTAGGGAGCCATTTACTGAAACTTGAGCTGAGCTGAGTTGTAGATTATCCCTTACAGTTGTGGAAGTGGAAACGATGGCTTTACCTACCGACAAATTTTAGATTATTTTTATAAATTTATATATGCTTTTTAGCAATTGTAAAAGAGTCATTACTGAAGAAAAGGAACCTCCAGGGGTCTGATTTTTGAGTTCTACGAATGGAACCCAATTGGATTTTAGTAAAAACAGGTTTATAAACTTGGTTTTGTTAACAGTGGCTTCCAGTATCACTATAGGTAGTCCTTGACATACGACATACGACCATGATGGAGGCTTATGGTTGTAGTCTTCGACTTATAACAGACCATCTCCCTCAAAAAGCACATGACTTGGTTCCAAAGATCCAACAGTGCTCCCCCATGGTCATGTGACTACGTTTTAGTTGCTCAGCAACCGACCAACATCGTGTTTACAATGTCTTTTGGTCACAACTAGGGAATTCTGGGAGTCTTAAAGTTGCGGAGTTTGAAAAACATTAATTTAGCAAGTTCCTCCTGAACATTTTGCCAGCCTGACAAACAAAACACTTCCACAAATATACAAGAGGTCAGTTGAGGTCTATGTTGTGTTTTTCACACACACGCCACCCACTCACGTACCTACATGCTTAGAATTCGGAGAAAAATCATCATCGCTGAAGTATTAAGTGCTTTATAAAAAATAATACCGTTGATTTCTTTATGTGTCATCCTGAAGATGAATTTAATTGTTGAAGGAAATGAATGAATTTGTATCCAGGCAACCTAATGGGGAAGGAGACAGCTGCTTAAATGTGGTATTGAATAATGTTAAAAGGCTAATAGTAAAGAAATTCCTTCTCCTTTCTTCCCCCCCCCCCCAAAGAATAACTAGAGAGATAAAAAATGAAGAACGCTTCATTTTCTGTTCATTTCCTCTGCAAACTGCAACTGGTTGCAAATGCTTGGTTGTTTTCCTATCTTTAATTAAGTGTGGGTAAAACATCATGACTGAGACGTACCTTGCTCATTTGTTCAATACAGTGTTTTATAACTTCATAAGAACAAAATTTAAAGCTGACAATCACCTTGAGGAAACTTAAAGCAGTGCAGAACTGACCTCGGGTTATTATACTCTTGGTACTTCAGTTGCATAGAGATTTCATCATGCAGTATTCACTACAGCGTTCCATAGATAGAGCTCTGCATTGCCGCATGAGCTGACGTGGCCACAGGTTCTCTGCTGAGGATGGTTGCCACCATAGTACCATAAGTTGACTGTTCCCTTTAGCATCCCTTGGTGTGTACAGACGACATAGAAAAGTTTTGAGATATTGAACTTTGTGTGAAAGTTCTTCAAGCAACTGAGATGCAGTGAATGATCGTGGCAAAACAGGAGCTGAACAATGATCTCAGCCATTGCAAATAGTTGGACAGTGCCAAGAGACTTGCTCTTCTGTGATCCTGCATGCCCCATTGTTGTGGGCTGTCGACCGCCGGCCCCTCCAGCAGCCGAATCAGAGGAGGAGGTGTGGGAGTCAGGGTCAGCATCAGGGCAACCTGGGAGCTCCAAGGGGGAAGAGGGAATGGAGCTGGCAGAGAGAGAGAGACAGAGGCAGAGGCTGGGCCATCCGTCAGCCCTCAGATGGAGAGTCAACAGCCCCCAGGTCTGGAGGTGGCTGATGAGGAAGAGGAGGAACAGCTGGGTCCAGTGCCTGACGCACGGATGTGCAGAAGGCAGAAGAGAGGAGAGCAGTGAAAAGCCGTGGGCCGATCCTGGGGAACAAAGAGCCACCGCTGCTAGTGAAGCCCCACCTAACTCTGGGGATAAAAGGCAAGGAGGGGAGATGAATAGATGTGGCAGACAATGGATGGACTTATAGCCTGCGAGAGAAACTTTGCTGGGGCTGCTGGCACTCCTAATAAAGGAATCTTTTGAGTTCACTTCAGAGGGTTTGTCGTGTTTGGGCAGCTGGGTCAGAACACCCATCATAATTTTACAAAAGTTGATAATAACTCGTATTCTACATCTGATGGTAGCCTGTACTGTATACAAGTAGTCCTCAAATTACAATCACATTTGGGACCAAAATTTCTGTTGCTAAGCACGGAGGTTCTTAAGTGAGTCATGCTCCACTTTATGACCCTTTTGACATGGTTATTATGTGAACCACGGCATTTGTTAAGTCAATCATCTGCTCGTTAAGCAAATCCATTTTTTCCCATTGTCTTTGAGAGCCGAGGTGGCGCAGTGGTTAGAGTGCAGTACTGCAGGCTACTTCAGCTGACTGCTAGCTGCAGTTCGGCAGTTCAAATCTCACCGGCTCAAGGTTGACTCAGCCTTCCATCCTTCCGAGGTGGGTAAAACGAGGACCCAGATTGTTGGGGGCAATATGCTGACTCTGTGAACCGCTTAGAGAGGGCTGTAAAGCACTGTAAAGCGGTATATAAGTCTAAGTGCTATTGCTATTTGCTTGTTGGAAGCTGGCTGGCAAGTCTGCAAATAGTGATCACGTGATCCTGCAACCGTCATTAAAACATGCCAGTTGCCAAGCCCCCAAATGTTGATCACGTTACTGTAGGGATGTTGCAAGGACCCATCATAAGTAACTCTTTTTTCAGTGCCATCGTAACTTCGATCCCTAAACATAATTCTGTAATTATCTGTAATTTTTTTTTTGGTGCGGGGGTTAGTACAGGAGTGTCAAATTCAATTTCATTGAGGGCCGCATCAGGGTTGTTTGACCTTGGGTGGCCAGGGTGGGCGTGCCCAGGGTCACTCATGTCAGGGGCGCCTGTGGTGGCCCAAGTGCTCTGCCAGCGAAAATGGGCTCCCGAGCTGCGACGGCTTCCTGAGACCCTCTGCCAGTGAAAATGGAGCTTGGGAGGGCCGCATGCAGCCCTCCCGAGCTCCATTTTCGCTGGCAGAGGCACTGCGGGCCGGTCCTTTGCTGTTTCCAGGGCGGCACTGTGGGCCAGATCTAAGCACCCCGCGCGACTGGATCCGGCCCCTGGGCCTTGAGTTTGACACCCCTGGATTAGTAGCTTTAGTTACTGTGTGTGTCTTTTAAGTATAAGTGAAGCAAGTGTATTTTCAGAACTGCAGGAGACATCTACAAATTAATTAATAATAGTGCTGAGTTTTACATTTTCAACAAGAACAATGGACTTCGGGGGAAGGCAACAATTTTTTTCTGTGAAAATAATTAGTTTTGCTTGTAGAAAAATGTGCAGGCACATTGTCCTGTGTACCTAGAACTGGCTGCAGTTGTGTTGTCCTTGTTATTGTTGTTGTTGTTTTTCTGTTAAAAACAACAAAACAAAATTTAAAAAAAAAACCACATTTCTTCCGTGTCAAGGAGCATAGTCGATCAAGAAAATCTTATTAAGGTGTCAGCATTTCCAATGAATATTTCAGAACCGATGCCATATATCTCGAATACGGTAGCTCTCTTAGCATCAGTGTCAACTTTACTAAGAGGGGGAATTATTTCTCAGACAAAATAGCATAAATATTGCAGGTGGTTGGAGCTACGGAGAGACGGTGTCTCTAGAGTCACTTGCTTTATTTTATTTTGCAAAAAAAAAAAAAAAAGCTGCACTGAAGTCTCCTTGAAAAGAAAAGGAGCTTTTATAAGAGACTCCACCGAAGTGGACTTCTCTGGGCTTTTTGCATTGCATTGAAATAACATAATTATGCAAAAATGCACTAAAAACTTTATTGTTCTTCTAAGAGCAACTGCTATGAAATCGGGAAAACAGGCTTTTGAGACCACTGGA
Source organism: Thermophis baileyi (assembly GCA_003457575.1). NCBI lineage: Eukaryota > Metazoa > Chordata > Lepidosauria > Squamata > Dipsadidae > Thermophis > Thermophis baileyi. Next base: position 940,154 of record QLTV01012191.1, read on the forward strand.
TTGGAAATTTACTTTCTGATGAAACATTAGCATGATTTTGTGATAATGAATAGGCAGTGTTCACTTTTTAACTGTTGCTCGTCTTTGTACCAAGCTGCGTGTGAGCTACCCTAGAAGAACTATTTAAGAAAAGTGAAAGAATGAGTACAGATAGTCCTTGAGTTACGACCATGGTTGAGCCCAAAATTTCTGTTGCTGAGTGAGGTGTTTGTTAAGTGAGTTTTGCCCCATTTTACAACCTTCCCTGCCTTGATTGTTAAGTGAATCACTGTAGTTGTTAAATTGGTAACACAGTTGTTTAGGTGAATTTGACTTCCCCGTTGACTTTGCTAACCAGAAGGAGGCAAAAGGTGATCACGTGACTCTTAAATATGACTCAGTAGACAAGCGTCTGAATTTTGATTACGTGACCATGGGGATGCTGCAGTGGTCGTAAGTGTGAAAAACGGTCATAAGTCCTTTCAACAGAACAACTAGACACAAGGACAGTTTTTCTCCGAATGCCATCACTCTGCTAAACAACTAATTCCCACAACACTGTCAAATTATTTACTAAGACACTATTACTATTATTCTTCTCATCCTTCCTAGTACCTATCTCTTCCCACTTATGACTATAACCATGTTGCTTGTGTCTTTACAATTTATATTGTTTTAATTGTTTCCTAGTATGATCTGATTGCTTATTAGTAACCTATGACTATCACTAAGTGTTGCATCTTATGATTCTTGATGAATGTATTTTATTTTTCTTTATGTACACTGAGAGCATAGGCACCAAAGACAAATTCCTTGTGGGTCCAATCACACTTGGCCAATAAAGAATTCTATTCTATTCTTTGAACAGTTACTAAATGAACTGTTGTAAGTTGAGGACTACCTGTACGTAAAAACCTGGATGATCATTCAAAGAATTTGAAACTCCCAAGATAAGAGTTTGGAGCATCATTTTCTATTAAATGTTAGCAGGTGTTTGTGGAAAATTAATGTATGCAACTCTTACTCTTCTGTTAAAGGATTTATTCTATAACCGTGGCACGTGGAGCCATATCTGAGGGCACGCGAGGCGTTGTCCTATGTCAGCTCCAGCGCGCTTGTGCGTGCTGGCCAGCTGATTTTCGGCCTTCCGGAGGGCAGGGGGGAGGCCGTTTGTGCCCTCCCCATGCTTCAGGAAAGCCTCCGGAGCCTGTGGATGGCCAAAAACAGACCCAAAGGGCCTACCAGAACTTTCCTGAAGCCTGAGGAGGGCAAAAAATGGCCCAATAGGCCTACTGGAAGTTTGGGATCCGGTAGGCCTGTTAGGCCGTTTTTCGCCATCCACGGGCTTCCTGACACCTGGGGAGGGCGAGAAACGGCCCAACGGGCCTACCAGAAATCCGGAAGCTTCAGTGAGGTCTGCGCGCATGCGTGTGGGGGGGCAGCACGGGGGGTTGTGTGTGCATGCGTGGGGGGGAGGGCATTGCATTATGGGTGTGGGCACGCATGCGCTATTTTGGCACCCGAGCAAAAAAAAAAGGTTCGCCATCACTGTTCTATAAAGTACCTTCCCAGGGGAAGCTGAGTCAACACATCTAATCATTGGTTTAGAGAGGTGTCTCCTTTGCTTAGCACAAAAGCATGTTGTGCTGTTGTGTAACTTAACATTACTTTGTGTCTCTGCGTGTGTAATTTTTAATGTTTAAGTCAACATGAATGTTCCTTAAACAAAAAAAGACAGGTTATGTATTTATTAATTAAATGAAAAAGAAAGTGATGCTAAGGACACACACTTGGAGATGGTGAAAAGGAGAAATGTTAAATTTCCTTTAATTAAATGACTGATGTAATGATTTTGAATGATTAAACTTGTGGGACTCATGGAATTAAGATTTAGCGGTGATCTGTTAGTCATACAGATAATATTTTTGGCTTGTTGATTTGTACTGAGGGGTGATTATTACTGTGGAAGCTAATCTTTTCTTACCTAGGAATGGTCAGATAGATGGCACACTTTCTAGGCATTCATGTAAACATTTATTTGGACATTTATCATGAGATTGTGTAAATTGTGCAGTTTTGGTCGCCATGATGTAAAAAGGATGTGGAGATTCTAGAAAGAGTACAGAGAAGAGCAACAAAGACTATTAGGGGATTGGAGGCTAAAACATATAACGAACGGTTGCTGGAACTGGGTATGTCTAGTCCTATGAAAAGAAGGACTAGGGGGTGACATGATAGCAGTGATCCAATATTTGAGGGGCTGCCAGAAAGAAGAGGGAGTCAAGCTATTCTCCAAAGCACCTGAGGGCAGGACAAGAAGCAATGGGTGGCAACTAATCAAGGAGAGAAGCAACTTAGAACTAAAGAGAAATTTTCGGACAGTGAGAACAATTAACCAGTGGAACAACTTGCCTCCAGAAGTTGTGAATGCTCCAACACTGGAAGTTTTAAAGAAGAGATTGGACAACCATTTGTCTGAAGTGGTGTAGGGTTTCCTGCCTAAGCAGGGGGTTGGACTAGAAGACCTCTAAGGTCCCTTCCAACTCTGTTATTCTATTCTAAATATTAGTGCAATTTGTTGTGTAAAAATGGACAAGATAGAATTGAAGAGACTTGATGGCATGGGGCAAGGCTACCTGAGGAACCATCTTGTCCCATTCACATCATCCTGTCCTACTCACCCAGTTTGGCAGGGAAGGTAGGTTGCAGGTCTGGTTGGTAAAGAATTTTGATTGGCAGGAGAGTTTTGAGAACAAACAGACAAAACCACACGTGTGCTGTGTATACCACCTTGAGCTGAGAGAAGAGCCTTTGATATATCAAAGTATAATTTTATACACAAGGGTGAGGTGTTTACCCTTTAAAATTCCTTATTCAAGCATTTTATCCTCTACCTTGTCACCACCGGTGTTCAATATTTTGCTTTGTCTTAACATTATAACTGTTAAATTGTGTAGAGGTAATGTTTAATGGAGTTCAGTAATTGAGTTAATGATCAGGTGTGAGAGTACATTAAGTAGAATGCAGCTGTTAATTTTCAAAACCCATGTGTTTCCAGATTTTGGGATAGGCTAATAGTGAAGTTTTAGTTAATTAAGTCTCTCAACCATTGCAACCTTCTTTTGGGTTTTCCTTGTCACCAGAACAATTGGCTGTGTTTAATTTCCTCTACCATTCTCGTTCACATTGGCAAATGTCATTGTTACAAGTGCAGGTATAAAGCAGGTGTCACAATAAAATTATCCTTTCCCGGGGATCCATTAATTTCAGGGATAGGCAGTAGCATAGCCTCCTTTTTCCTCAGCTGCACATGGAGCTCATCACATAAGCATAATCTGGAAAACAATTTCTTACAGCATGTTGCATCAGCTCTTTCTCTCCGGCTTGAATAAACAAAGACGTGATGGCTCACAAAATAGATCTCCGTATTCACGGAAAACAAAATCTCGGTTGCTTACCAACAGGTTTAATATAGACACTTTGGTTTTATTTTGTTTTGTGAAGCATTTAACTCTGCCTTCTCCGACACCTGTACCTCCTTCCCAGCTCCCTTGGCTGTGTTTTAAATTAACTTGCCTGATTGTGGAATAAGTCAAACACAGTTTGGTGTTGTGTGGATGCGAACCAGTAGGAGGCCCTAACATGCTGAGAAAGAAATTGTGGGTCTTAGAGACAACCAGTTGAGTAGGGCTGAGATGATGGAAAGAGTAGACTATTCTCCAGCCCATTTTGGAATTGGTTGAAACTCTAAATTTGCACAACTGTAGCCTAGCCTTATCAAAATAATCTTTTAAATCCCAAAACATAATTCAAATGTTACTCTGTGGGTCTTATCCCATTATTTTTAACATGCACGTTCACTTGATATTTTTTGTTGTTTTAATTAAGCAAGATCTTAAGAAAATGTAGAAAACCAATTCTGGCATTTTAAAGGTTTCTGTGTATGTAAATAATCAAGGACATTGCTTTTTTTGCTTTGTAGTGAAAAAGACAGTGGAGAATGTGGAGGAGAAGAAGATAATTATGCCCAAGAAGAAAGTGAAAGAATTAAGAATATTGGATGGGAAGACTGCCCAAAATTTGTGTATGTAATATATTCATTTTATCCAGGGCTCATTTGAGCTTTTTTTTTCTCCAGCCTTTTCAAAAATTATATAAAGAGTAGATTTATCGTTCGATATTTAGAGGTAAACTATTATAGGAATGGATTATATTGTCTTCTCGGCCCTTGTTTTCATTAGCAATACCCTGTGTGGAGATATCATTTCTTCAGCAGAAATGGACGACAATAGATATGTAACAAAGCTCTGTTTTGACTGGTGTATATATGGTTGTTCCTTCATTAGGACCTGGGTTCAGTTTGATGTTTTCTTTCATAAATCTAAGAATTAAAGTGTTAGAACTTAACTGTATTGAGAAGAGAGAGAGAGAGAGGGGGGAGAGAGGGAGAGAGGGAGAGGGAGGGGGAGAGAGAGAGAGAGAGAAAGAAAGAAAAAGAAAGAAAGAGAAAGAAAGAAAGAAAGAAAAAAGAAAGAAAGAAAGAAAGAAAGAAAGAGAAAGAAAGAAAGAAAGAAAGAAAGAAAGAAAGAAAGGAAGAAAGAAAGAAAGAAAGAAAGAAAGAAAGAAAGAAAGAAAGAAAGAAAGAAAGAAAGAAAGAAAGAAAGAAAGAAAGAAAGAAAGAAAGAAAGAAAGAAAGAAAGAAAGAAAGAAAGAAAGTGAACCTTGGTACTCATCATTAATTGGTTCTGGGAGATGTGATGAGTACCAAAAATGATGAGTACCAAACAATTTTTCCCCATAAGAAATAATGTAAGTAAGTCACAAAGCAGCCAACACCAATAAGTTCCACCTTGCGCGTTGACTACTAAAAAAACAACGAGTACTGGAACAAACGTCAAAATGTGTTGAGTGCCAAATTGAATGAGTTTAAAAACAGTTGAATACCAAGGTATCACACACACACACACACACACACACACACACACACACACACCACAAAATCAGTATTTTCAGATATTTGTATCTGGGTATCTGTCCCCAGACTTGTACCATGTTAGGGTCAACCCTAACCCTAACCCTAACCCTAACCACCCTACATTTCTAAGTTATATTTTTATCCTTCACGCCACAACTTCATTGTATAAAATGGTGTTTTATTTTATGCAATGCAGTACAATGCATAAAATAGGTATAAACCTGTCTTCAGATTAAGAGTTCTTGATAAAAGCCATACTTTTCACCATAAAATGTACGAGAGGCATTCATTTAATGTCCTCTCTCAAATTATGATGGTGTGTCATTTCAGCTATTTTCCTGGGATCTTTCCGCATGCCTTACGAAGAAATAAAACACATTATATTAGAAGTAGATGAAGCAAAACTAAGTGAAGCATTAATTCAGGTAAGTTACTATGCCATTTTCTTGAATCAAATTTAACTCTTTTATGAATAGCTCTCTGGACATCTCAAGTTGGTTGTGGACCTTGCATCAAATATCAAAATTATATGCCTTAAAGGGAGAGGGGTGTTTAAAATTCTGATTTATGACCAAAGTAATATGCTGAAAACTTTCAGTGCAGATAATCCTTAAAATGGGGAGGGCAAAATCCAGATGGATCAGATGTTCCCAGCAGGGAGCAATAGGACCGCACTCACAAATATGCATGTTGATTCACAATAATTTTAAAATCGTGTTTAGCGTACCGTAACAATCTAATTATTTGTGTCGTCTCAATATTTTAGTTGGTGTGAATTTTGCTTCAGCAAATCTAGAAAACTTGGGATCACAGATAACAAGAATCAGATAACCATGGAGTAGCTTGATCTTTTATGGCAGGGGTGTCCGGGGGCTGGATTCAGCCCACAGAGTGCTTATATCTGGCCTGTGGGGCCATCCTGGAAACAGCAAAGGACTGGCCCGTGGTGGCTCTGCCAGCAAAAACGGAGCTTGGGAGCCTGTTTTTGCTGGCAGAGTACTCGGGCCACAAGCGCCCCTGACACGAGTGATGTTGAGCTGGCCACGCCCACCCTGGCCACACCCACCCTGGCCCCCCGAGGTCAAACATAACCCTGATGTGGCCCTCAATGAAATCGAGTTTGACACCCCTGTTTTACGGAATATTCCGATGCTCCGTATAATAATAATTAAAAAAACATAATAAGCAGTCATATTGAACAATTGTTCAATATACCAATTCAGAGTCTGTTAGAAATGACTTTGAATTGGAAACAAGGCTTTCATTTGAATTTGTGAAAGAGCTCATATCTATCTGTTATGATAGGTTTAATAATGAAAATCCACAAAGGAGGCCCAAGAACGGTATCACTTAATGAGTTGTTTTGAGACAGGAAGGAAAGGTGATATTTTTGAATGCAAGAAAGGGCACCTGTTTCAATATTTTCACTTAACTAACCTTTAAGTGTGCAATTAACATTTTCAGAAAATAAAAGTTTCTGTTAAATTATTGCAGAAATGTTGAAAAGTAGTTTAAGTGATGTCTCGGTTCGGCTTAATGGGCAGTTTTTAACATCGCTGTACTGACGTGCTGCAAAATTAGAGATATGAAGCATGAGAGATTAAACACTATGTTTTTTCAATACTGTCACAAATACCTTCTTTTCACTTTCTCTAGTTGGATATGTGGGTTCTACTCAGAAAGAGGGGTTTTTTTTGGGGGGGGTTTAAAATGTTTAACTGTAATATAACTATGAATATGCTGAGGTATATTGGGCTCATGTATGGAATGAGACCTGAAAACAATGCACAATCATCATCTTTCAACGACCCCATAATCCCTTGCAGTGTGGAGTCTGGGCAACTGAATGGAGCTAGCAGAGTGTTTAATGGCCGGATGCCCTTCCTGTCACCAATGCAGAGTTTTGTTCAGCAGATATATTCTCAGTGTGCCCAGAGAGAGAGATATCTGCCTCTACCTAGGATCGAACTCACAGCCTCCTGATTGTGAGGCGAGAGCTCCACCTCTAGACTACCGCACCACTCATCCATCCATCCATCCATCTCTACCTAGGATCGAACTCACAGCCTCCTGATTGTGAGGCGAGAGCTTCACCTCTAGGCCACTGCACCACTCCAAAACAATGCACAAACAATCCACCTTGTAATACAGATTTCAAATTTTGAAAGTTGTAGTTTTCCTTTTTCTTCACTGCTCTAAAGACATTTTCATCCATTTTTATGAATGGAAGCAAGGAACCAGCTCCGGAACATAATGATTGAACTCAAAGCACTCTTGATTCCATCTAACTTGATTACAGATAGTCCTTGACTTACGACCACAAATTTTTGTTGCTAAGCAAGACAATTGTTAAGTGAGCCTTGCCTCATTTTACGACCTTCCTTGCCGTAGTTGCCGTAGTAAATCCCTGCAGTTGTTAAGCTAGTAACACGGTTGTAAAGTGAATCTGACTTCCCCATGGAGTTTGCTTGTCAAAAGGTGGCAAATGGGGATCACATCGCGTCGGAACACAGCAACGTTCATAAATATGAGTCATATGCCAAGCATCTGAATTTGGAATTGCTGCAACGGTCATAAATATAAAACATAGCCATATGTCACTTTAGAAATAGAATAACAGAGTTGGAAGGGACCTTGGAGGTCTTCTAGTCCAACCCCCTGCTTAGGCAGGAAACCCTACACCACTTCAGACAAATGGCTATCCAATCTCTTCTTAAAAACTTCCAGTGTTGGAGCATTCACAACTTCTGGAGGCAAGCTGTTCCACTGATTAATTGTTCTCACTGTCAGGAAATTTCTCCTTAGTTCTAAGTTGTTTCTCTCCTTGATTAGTTTCCATCCATTGCTTCTTGTCCTGCCTTCGGGTGCTTTGGAGAATAGCTTGACTCCATCTTCTTTGTGGCAGCCCCTGAGATATTGGAACACTGCCATCATGTCACCCAGAGGTGGGTTCCTACCGGTTCTAATGGAGCTATCTGCCATTATTGAACTCAAGCACTTGTTATTGCATCTAAGGTTGATAATTTCTTAAGTCCGTTTCATCTTTGGGTATCACGGATCCCGTAACTGTCTTCCCAGCAGTAACAGAGATAAGGAGGCTTGAAAGCTGCTGACGGTTGGTGAAATTTTGCTAATGAAAGTTGGTTGCCATATATTTATATATATATTTTTATTATTATTATTATTATTTTCCTTTCAGTTTAGTGAGAGTGAAAAAGCTCGCAGTGTCCTGATGGAACAGGTGTTGACGAATTGCATTCACACCATGCTCCGGTGTATTTATAAAATGATTTCACTGTGCCTGATGTGTAGGAAACAGAAAAGCCAGTCAGTGATACATTAAAAGCGACCTCAGATATAGCTTCCAACTATTCGATGTGGCGTGTGTTTTATTTTAAGTTTCTCCTTACACCCTCGCAGCTTATCCACCCCACAAAAGTGCTTTCAGCATATATATGTGCTAAGCAATACACTATTTCATGGAAACAACAGACAGCTTAGAATTGCCACACAAATTTCTTTCCTGGAGCAGTCAGTGGGTGCAGATGAATGTTTTCCCTTTTGAATGTTTGCCGTTGACCACATAGCGTGAGGTCAACATGCATTTTCCTTCGAAAACCACACGGAGGATTTTTTTGCTTTACCACTGTTATGGCATTATATTAACAATAGCTTTCATTTAATTGTTACGCTTCCCATGTGTTAAGAGGTGAGGGTGAGAACCAGTGGTGGGCTGCAGCCGGTTTAACAACCGGTTCAGTGATCGTGTGCTTCGCGCGTGCGCGCAGCGGCCGAAATACAGCAATTTGAAGCTCAGCTGCTTACCTTCGAAGGCAGCCCCGGTAAGTAGAACAGTGGAGGCATGGAAATCAGCTGTGCTGCGCAATCAGCTGAGCCAGAAAGAAGGAAATATAGGACAGGATAGGGCAGGGGCAGATGGGCGGGGCCAGCTGATCGTCGGAACGACCGGTTTGCCTGAACCGGTCCGAACCGGCAGCAGCCCACCACTGGTGAGAACATTCTGGCCGGAGAAATAAGAATTATTGAACAGTTGACATCTTCTACCCCAAGAGGCTTTCAAAAGTTTGTAATAATCCCAACTGGGTACAAAAATGCCCACTGAGAAGTCTTTAACTCAGTTCTGACATTGAATGTTGAATCTCCTCTGTTTCTGTATTCATTGAACCTTCTCTCTTTACCTTCTTCTTCTGTTGTAATCTCAAGAGTCAAACTTTCTCTCATTTTCAGTTTATACGTAGTCCTTGCCATCCATGGTACATAATTGCACTTTGGCAGGTTCCACAACCCTCCTTCTCCAAATAATAAATAAAATAAAGCAAAGTTGATGAAAGGAAATGCTTTTAATAAATTTGCAATGATCAGGGTGTGTTTTAATGATTACAGGTTGGTCTCAACTTACAACCATTTGTTTAATGAAATTATGACAGCATTGAGAAAAGTGACTTACGATGGTTTTTCATAGTTACGACCGTTGCAACAATCATGCAATCAAAATTCAGATGCTTGGCAACTGACTCATATTTATGACACTTGGAGTGTCCCGGGGTCATGTGATCACCTTTTGTGCCCTCCTGACAAGCAAAGTCAATGGGAAAGCCAGATTCACTTAACAACCGCGTTACTAACTTTACCGCTACAGTGAATTCAATTAACAACTTGGCAAGAAAGTACCATACAATGGGGCAAAACACACTTAACAATTGTTTTGCTTAGCAACAGAAATTTTGGGATTGATTGTGGTTGTAAATCCCAACAGTCTGAGTCCTCATTTTACCGACCTCAGAAGGATGGAAGGCTGAGTCAACCTTGAGCCCGTCAAGATCAAACTGCTGGCAGTGGGCAGAATTTACCCTGCAATACTGCATTCTAACCACTGTGCCATTAGTGCTTTTAGGATTAGTTAGGATTTTTCTTTTCAGAATCTTTCTGAAACAGCCATAATTTTATGTTTTTATCATCCAAGTCTTCCAAAATATACCCCAGGTGAATTCCCTGTCACTACCTTAGTTAACATATTCTGGCGTAACAATTGCAACAGCAACAACGGCTGCCTGGAGAAGAATTTGATCAGCGATGGTTTCAGAATCTGGAATAAAGGATGCCTGATGTATAATTTGCAATTGTTTTGATATAAGGCTTTATCGAACCATTCTTCAGAAGGGCTGAATAGGAAATGTAATTTCATGATTCACACCCAAGCCCCTCTTTCACGCCCACGACTGGAATGGACGCTGTCATGAATATATGGAAAGAAACCACTGGCTCATATTTCAAGGTTATACTATCACCTCATTATATTTGGAGCCAGGATATACACAACCCTTTGCTAAAAACTCTGCAGAAATGTTTTCAGTATATTGAACGGGTGCTGAATGAAATAATTCCCAAACAGCGAATATCTGGGGATTGCCTGCCTGTGAATTCAAGGGGGGGGGGGATCTGCTTTTCATGAAAAAGTAATTGCTCAATGGATATCAAAATAATCCTTTGAAGTTATAATGCATTTTGCAAGTTTAGGACATTAAAGAGAGACAGTCTTTTAACTACCGCAAATCACTTTTTCATACTATTGGACACCATTGTATGCTGGGAGAAAGTTGTGTGGGACAGTGTGAAGCCCTCTAATTTTTGTCTTCCCTTCCAAGAGAGAGAAGAGCAGTAATCCATAATTTCTGTTTCTCACACTAGAACTTGGTTAAAAATCTCCCTGAACAAAAAGAACTTAATGCCTTAGCTGAATTGAAGAATGAATATGATGATCTCTGTGAGTCAGAACAGTTTGGAGTTGTGGTAAGTTTAATTGTGTCTCCTCTCCTCTCCTCTCCTCTCCTCTCCTCTCCTCTCCTCTCCTCTCCCTCCTGCCCTTCCTCTTTTCTCCTTTTCCTCCTTCTCCTTCTGCTTCTCCTACCCTTCCTTTCCTCCCCTCCCCTCCCTTCCCTTCCCTTCCCTCTTCCCTCTTCTCTCTTATATTCTAGCTAAAATTCTTAATCATGCCTGACCTTATTTGTCATGATGATCCAAGGTTTGCTAGATGTTGCCACCTAGCTGGATGCCTAATCACTGGTCAGATGGTGTAATTCATTGTGGAATTAAAGATACTTGGAATATCTTTTTCCAACTTCACTGCAGAATAGCCTGCAAGCATAAAAATATTTTAATCCATTAATACTTCTATAAGATTCTTGGGGAGAAAAAAAGGGTCAGAACAGTGTTGCAAAATACAAAGTTACTTGGATATTTTCATTTAGTACGTTCCTCTAAACTAGATATTACAGTTTTCATCAAAGCTACAATATTGCTTCAAGGAACACTATGAGGTAGAGTCTAAGAAAAGAAAACTTCGTGGCAAGAAAAAAAAAAGATATCACTCAATTTGAACTACATTTCTATATTAACAGTTTTATAGGTGTTGATTGCAGCTCCTCTGGTTTTCTTTCTGTTACGCTGTCAGAAGTCTTTGTTTCTTTTGTACGTTTATCTTCCCTTAGGGCTCCATCAAGACATGTGAATGTCTTTTCCTTTAGAACAGAATCACCATATTTTCTCACACTTGTCATTTAAGCTTCATTTTGGTCTCTTTGGATTCCAAGATGTTCCAAGATGTTCCAAGAGTTCATCCCATATAATCACATAGTGTAAAAGAAAAGAAAAAACCATTGGGTAAGATTACAGCGAAACAACACCTTACATGGTGAACTGCTGTAATTATCCAAAATAACAGTCCACTTAAGAACCATCACATCCATGGGAGAATTTTGCCATGTTGAAACTCGTAGGGAATTCATAATTTATTCAAACAGTGTTGAGGCCCTTTTTTTGGGAGAGAGTGTTAATCTCTGACAGTTGTTCTACTTATCTGCAAATCCGCAGCTTACACACAAATACATTTTTATTACTGTTTTATGTATTACAAAGAATTCTGCTGGACTTAGGAAAGATTCACCTGTTTATGGATCACAGAGCATGTATATGAGTGGAAAGTGATTAGGAGCTAAAGGATGCTATTCTTTGTCTTTTCAATATCTCTTTGACCCACCTTCACTGCCTTTTTATTACCATTTAACCTCTTGGGTCTGAAATTTAATTCCAATGCATTTTTTCAAGATAGTCTTAAGCCTCTACTCAAATGATGTTTTCAACCTTATAACCTGTTCGCTTATGTGGACCCAAATACCTTCATGAAAGCTAAACCTTCCAGAATCATTTCTAATCTTATTTTGCCCCATTTTGTATTCTTTGAAGAAGAATTTTCTTAATTTAGGCTTTGGTGAGAGACATTGCCTAGAGAAAGGGAAAAAAATGAGTTGGGGGGGGCAGATAAGAGACAACCCAGCCCATCTATGGATAAGATATAGAGGAAAAGAGTAAGGATAGCCACTCCCTAGAGCCTCCCATACATATCCATTTGGATGAGAGTAGTAAGAGTTTAGTCTGGCAAGATTCTGTCTATTGTATGTACGCAAATAAAGAACTGAATTTTGGCTGGATGATTCTACGTTGTTCTTCGCCTTAGCCTGACAGTTTTTAACTAAGTCACCCAGATGTACTAATACATGACATCTAACTCCATATTTTAACTGAAAACCAACTTTCCTATACATATACATGTATAAAATGTGCTGTTTGTTAGAGAGTCTTGTTAAATGATGGAATTAGAGGATCACATCGTTGCTATACAAATATATTGGACCCTTCAAAGGTACTGCTTATAAAATCTGTTCATTTTTATAGATTTTATAAACATCATTGCTAAAAGGACTCCTGCTTATAATAATCTGAGCCCTGGTGTTTAAAAAGTATAGGTTGCTTGTAATTTGTATCTGAAGGTGAGAGGTTGTTTTCTTTCTTCAGAATGCATACACCTATTTGCATATACACATTAGGTAAGTTAATGATTAATATAATGCTTTAATTGGATAATCAATATACCCATCAAATCTAATAAAGGTCAAAATTAGATGTTTAAAATTCATTTAGAAAAGTCACACTTTCTAATTAGGTGACTTATTATAACAGTCTAATTAGCTTAATATTCTTATTTGTGCATGAAAATTGGAGCATCACATTTTCATTTAGATGAAACATTAAGATGAATTATGTCTTCAAATTAGGTACAGCATTTGGAATTGTATCCTAGTATAATAATAAAAAAAAAGTTTTGCAGTGATTTTGAGGAAGATGAAATTGAATGATGGAAAACAAAGAAAAGTTACTATAGTTGAAATCTTAAGTTTCAGATATGACAATTGACATGTTCAAAACTGTTTATAGTTTTGATGTTGCTTTAATGTTTCTTATTTGGGATTTCTCTGATACAAAGAAATAATTTAGTATTTAATAAGCATTTCCTGACATATTTTATGAATTTCACCATGGTAATCTAAAGAAAACATTAACAACAAATATACAATTTAATTGTCACATACATATCTCAAGTACAATAATGTTGATTGTATTTATTATTTCTTCGGTTCTCTCTCTAATCCATTCCCTTTTTTCTTCCCTGCTCCTGCTCAGTCCTTAATCTTTATTGGAAGATCAGAAAAATAAATATTAAGCAAAAAATGTATTTAGCTGTTAAATATTACAAGCCAGCTTTCCAAGCATGTAGATGCCTGATTGGATTGGAACACAATTTAGAGGAATTAATTTTTCTCCACCTGACATGAATTATAGATTTAACTCCTTTTAAGAATACCACTTGACCTTCAGGATGACAGAAAAATAACCCTCTTGAAGGAGATCCACCAGGGTGAAAGAGTCTGATTATTTTAGGTGCTCAAAGGAGAAAAAAACCATTTGGAAATGCTTTAAGTAGCAAAAGCATAAATCTATCGGATGGTCTGTAGGGAAATAAAGTACTTGTAACAGCTTTTAAAAGCTATTGTTGCCTCCTCTTTTTAATATGGATCAGGTTGAAAAATGAAATTTCCTTGGTGGTGTTTTGATGGACAGTGACTTCATAATATAACTAAACCTTTACATATTATGCAATTGCATTCAGTATCCGTGGGCACTTTACATAGTGAATCATAAAACCAGAATCTAAGTCTTATGAAATGCAACATAGAATCATATCTGACAACTGTCATTGTTTTCAGTCAAATTGTTTTCCAGGCTTACACAAGGCTTTAGTAAGCTATAATTCTCCGGTGACACTAAAAACATTTAGTAATTGTATCTGTTCATGTTCTTGTTTGTATACATCAACATTATTTGCATTATTATTACGCTGTTACTAACCTTAATAGAAACTCTGCAATGGAGATCAACATCTTTCTAAATGGAGATTAAATATAGTTCTATAAATCTTCGGCAATGCATATCACAAGGGCTTTGATTAAGCTAATGGAAGACTGAGTTTTGCTTATAATGGTTATACTTCTTTAAAATGCACTATATATAGAAATCTCTACAATAATATCACTTTGGAAAATATCGTCAAGGAAAAAGAAAGTGTTTTTACTATCTCAAATGGGCATTGATAAAACTATTTGGAGAAATAAAGTGACAGGATGTGTTATTGGGAAAGCAGGAAAAAAGAAATCACCAAATAACGTGCATTGTAATATTTATTTCAATATTTCAAGTTCTCCCTTCTTTCATGGCACAGTAAAGCTATTCTGTAATTGTACGTCGGTAAATCCAAACATTTGTGATCCCTAGCAAAGTTGAGCAAAGGCCAGATTTTAAGTTAAATGGCAATGCACATCAGGGGGTACCATTTGTCTCAGGTTTTGTTTCTTGGTTACTTTAGCTATGTATGTTGTTGATAAGCTGACTTCTTTGCAAATTAAAAACAAACAAACAAACAGTAAACCATTTAAACGTAAAGGACTAGTAAACTTGATAGGGAATGAATGAACAAATAAGTATGGGGGAGTGATGGGGGGAGTGGCTAAAGTCACCAAACAGGAGACCAAAGCCAGCTATGTTACCTTGGGCCAGTTTCTCTCTTTAGCCCTAGAAAAAAGTTTCAACCACTTCTTGCTGGCTAGAAAACTTCAAGTATTTGCTCATTTAAGTTGCCAGGATCCAAAATTTCCATCTCCCCCCCACACTCTCTCCTCCCTTCCTCCCTCCCTCCGTGTCATCTATCTATGTATCTTTCTGTCCATGAAATTAATTAATTAAGCCTGGGGGCAATTTTTATTTTCCTTAAGTTGAAAAACCAACCAATCACCCACCCACCCAATCAGCCAGCCAGCCAACCAACCAACAAGTACCTAATTTAAATTAGCTGTACATCCCTACGCCCGCAGAAAAATCCCCTAGAAATGTTTCTGTTCATCTGTTTTATTGTCTAAAGCATCTTCTTTTTCCCCACCCGTTCCTCCTCTTCCTTTCCAGATGAGCTCAGTAAAACTGCTGCAGCCTCGTCTCAACGGGCTCCTTTTCAAGCTGACGTTTGAAGAGCACATCAACAACATCAAGCCCGGCATCATGGCTGTCACGATCGCATGTGAGGAGCTGAAGAAGAGTGAAAGCTTCACTAAGCTTTTAGAACTTGTGCTAATGATTGGAAACTACATGAATTCCGGCTCAAGAAATGCCCAATCGCTGGGTTTTAATATTAGTTTCCTTTGCAAGGTGAGCGTGAACCATATAAAAATACATTTTTCGAGTGCCAGTACATTTTTTCCTCCACCCACTTTCTCTCTCTCTCTCTCTCTCTCTCTCTCTCTCTCTCTCTCTCTGTGTGTGTGTGTGTGTGTGTGTGTATAAAAAAAATCTCCTTTTAAACTCGAATGTTGCTTCTACTACCCAAGTCCTACCCATAGTGACAAGTATTGAGCAGGAGGTAGGTAGGTAGGTAGGTGTGTGTGTATATATGTACACACACACACACACACACACACACACACACACCCTGTTTCCCCCAAAATAAGACATCCCCCACACACACACACACACACACACACACACACACACACACACACATATATATATATATACACATACACACAGAGAGAGAGAGACAGAGACAGAGAGACAGAGACAAAGAGAGAGACAGAGAAAGACAGAGAGAGACAGAGACAGACAGACAGACAGAGACAGAGGGAGAGGGAGAGAGACAGAGAGAGAGAGATGGGTGGGTGGATGGGTGGGTATAAATAGATAGATATAGATAGATAAATAGAGATAGATAGTTAGATATTTTTGCTGGGTAGATATTTATGCTGGGAATATTATAAACTTGCCATACAAGTTTATGATATGCAAGGTGAGTAAATATCTTTATGGAGTAACAGTACAGTTCAGGTAATCCTTGACTTACAAATGTTCGTTTAGTTACCGAAGTTACAACGGCACTGAAAAAAGTGCCTTAGGACTGTTTTTCATACGTATGACCATTGCAGCATCACTGTGGTTCTGTAATCAAAATTCAGACGCCTGGCAACTGACTCAAATTTATGACGGTTGCAGTGTCCTGGGATCATATGGTTCCCTTTTGTGACCTTCTGAGAAGCAAAATCCAAAGGGAAACCAGATTCACTTAACAACCATGTTTCCAACTTAAACAATTCTGGTGAATCACTTAACAGTCATGCCAAAAAAAAAAAAAGAAAATAAAATGGGACAGTAAAATGGAGCAAAGTTCACTTAACAGCTGTCTTGCTTAACAGCAGAAATTTTGCGCTCCATTGTCATAAGTCGAAGGCTACCTACATTTTTCTGCACCCATTGAAAAAAAACAACAAAGAACAACAACAACAAAACCTACCCCTTTTAAACTGGAATATTGCTTCTAATTCCCAAGTCCTACCTATGGTGAAAAGTGTTGAAGAGCAGGTCAAATTTTGTTTCTCTTTCTGCCTGGCTTTGATTTAATACCTTGAATAGTGTACCACGTGGAACCCACAGTTTTCTATTTCAGAAATTTAATATATCCTTAATTTTTCTGTGGGGAACTAACTACAGCGGACGTTTGTGGTTAATGTGCTTCTTTATGTAAATCCCAGACCTGTTTGTTTGTGCGTGTGAAGACAGGGGAAAAAAAAAAAAAAGAGAACAGCGATAAGTCCTTTGAACCCAATCTGGGGAAATGAGAATGTGAGGTCTAATCCAAAGGACAGCTTAATTTCACTGACCATTATCCAACTGAATTGGGAAGGAAATAACATCTTCCTTAGCGGCTGCAGCACAATAAATAATAGATTTAATGCAAACTGAAAAGGTATAACAATAGCAGTAGACCTGTTGGGGGCCGGGGGGGGGGAAGGAGGAGATTAAAGCAGCATTTGAAAGAGAATGTTATGAAAAAGTTACCATTTAAATCGTTTGTATATCCGGACACAGAGATGATTCAAGCATGGATTAACCTGATTTATGGGCCCTCCTGTCCATCATTAATACTGCGTGAATTACTGGGTGCATTTCTCTAAATGTAGCGTGCTGGACTTCCAAGAAGATAACTATCACAATGTCGATAGAGTATCTTAAAATGTATTTGGGATGGCTTTGTTGTGGGGGTGCTATCAGGAATCGCAATTACAACTAAGTCTTTAGAAAATGTACAATACACATTTGTGTGGATTTGAATGAGACCGTCAAGCTAATGGGTTTGGCCCAAGGGTCAAATTCCAGCTTCTATAGTTTTTTTCTCTCTCTCTGGTGTTCAATCGCTGGTATTAAAGAGAAAATAAATTTGTGTCAATGTTAATCCATAATGAACATCACTTTAATCAAGAAATAAATTTATAATGTGGATGTACCCTCTACATCAGTCACTGTTTCTTATTAATGAATTAGGAAGATTGTCTTTAGTTTTGCCTTTTTTATTATATTTATAAGTGCCTTCCTTTCCTGGATCTGAAATCTTTAAAGACTAATTTCTGTAAGATCTCGGATGTATGAAGTAGCTAAGTGGATATATCTTTTTTTTTGGGGGGGGGGGTGTCCAACTATACATTCTATTGAGAAATTAGTCCTATAATAGTTATGTTACAGTGAGTGGGAATAAGAAATAATATCCTTGTCTCAGAATAACCTTGAAAATTGAGGATATTTGAGGTAACTTGTTTACATATTTTACAATTTGATTATAAATTTACTGAAATGCAACATGTACTTTGTTTTGTTTTAATGTAGAGTTTAATGTCCTTGTAGAGTTGAAAATAGATAATTCTATGAGAACATCATTAATAAATAGCAGCTAAAATATATCTAGATCTGAGTCTGTGGTTAAGATACTTTTATCCACTGCTACTCTAGATGTATTAATGAGGGCAGCCAAGATCATAGTTCTCTGGAAAAAATGAGATGAGAAAACATCTTCTTTTTTAGAAAGATGGCTGTATTGTTTTAAGGCTAATCTGTTCTTGTATTGTATATTCACATCGTTTTATTTATCAAATATAACTTGTAATAAGGGTAATTAAAAAGTCACAGTTCATAATCACTACGATAAAAAAAAGATGTGCAGCTGAATCTAAATGTCAAATAAAAAAACATTATGCTACTAATGTATGGTTGGAAATTGTCTGTGGGATGTAAATCATAAGTACAGGTTGTAGTTATGACTGGCAAGGCGAACTGAAAACATACAATATTAAAATAAAGATGTTTGTGGTAGAGTAGCTTTTACTGGGTCATGAAGAGGCTTGCTTTTTGTGTTATTTTTGCCTTATTTTTTTTACAAAGGGGAGTGTGTTGGCTCAACAGTTAAAGATGCTGGGATTGTCAGCTGAAAAGCTGACAGCCCGGGTTCGAGACTTGAGCGCCACACAACGCTCCTGCTCACCTAGCAGTTCGAAACCATGTAAATGCGAGTAGATAAATAGGTATTACTTTGGTGGGAAGGTAACAGCATCCCGTGCGTCTCGGTGTATAGTCATGCTGGCCTCACGACCACGGAAATGTCTTTGGACAATGCTGGCTCCCTTGGCTAACCAAGAAGCGCCAACCCCTAGAGTCGAACACGACTGGACACGACTTTATCTTTGTTTAAATGAGCCACGGTGGCGCAGTGGTTAGAGTGCAGTACTGCAGGCTACTTCTGCTGACTGCCGGCTGCCTGCAATTTGGCAGTTCAAATCTCACCAGGCTCAAGGTTGACTCAGCCTTCCATCCTTCCGAGGTGGGTAAAATGAGGACCCAAAATTGTTGGGGGCAATATGCTGACTCTGTAAAACCTCTTAGAGAGGGCTGTAAAAGCACAGTGAAGTGGTATATAAGTCTAAGTGCTATTGCTATTTTTTTTACAAAGGTGATCTGTAACACTAAGTAAAATCCCATTTGCAATCCATGACTGGTCTGAACTACTGTAATTAGAGTTTCAACTCAGGTTGCTGGCTTTGAAACAGCAACGTACCTGGGAATGAGGTTATACTGGAATGCAAGGGGCATAATAACTATGTATGTTCGCATGTAAGTTTGAAGAAAAAGTTAAGAGATTTGTTTTGTTCACTGAGAGTTTAATCTCAGTCTTCCTTATTGGGAAGACATCTCCTAGAAGCAACAGATGGTATCCTTACCCTTTTTAATTGAGTGGACTGCGGTGAAGCTCCCCCATCACCTGTCACAAGGGCTGTCTTGATATAATCAGCAACCGTGCTGTTGATTTGTGCAAATCTAGCCCTGGGCACTTTTGATCCTGAATCATTGGGAAAGAGCACTTTTCAGTGGCGGATGTAGAAAGGAAGTCATCTCGGAAGCTATGCATTAAATGTGTCTGGTTCTATCTGCAAAACTAATATCTTTCTGTTGATTGCAAATCCTTAAAAATGCATTATCTATCCGGATGTTATACTGCAGCGTGTGGAATGATTGAAGAAACCAACAATTTGTAAACAACCCTTGGCAGAGAATTGCAGGACTTAATTTTGCTTAAATAAAAGAGACTTCCATTAGAATTCATGGACTGCATCAAGGCTGGCAGGCAGAAGTAGTAGTTTTGATATATGCACTGAAGCATTCATGATTGTTGATTCATTGAACTGTTAATATTTATACAACTATGGTTCAGGGAAAAAAAAGTATTTGAATAAACCCACAGCCTCATTAGTAGTCAGGAGATTACCACATCGTTGTGGTAGCTTTCAAAGTTTTGCGTCTATAAATTGATTGGAGGTTGTTTAGCATTTTCACAATTGTTGCTATTCGAACAATGCGAAATGCGGCAGACATTCTGATTAGTAAGTTAAATTTGGGCTGGTTGTCACATCTATTAAGTGGATTCACATCTCATTTAAAACAAAAGTCATATAATATTTATAGCAAATTCTCATCAACCTGAAATGAAGTGTTGAATAGAGTGCAGCAAGGTTCAGCCTTAGGTCTAGTGCTCTTCAGCATTTTTATTAATGGTTTGAAGAGGTACGGGGAGTGCTTAAATGCTTATTTAACAAAGTACACAGAGTTAGGCAAAGAAAAAAGATGATTCTGGTAGATAACAGAAAATTAGGATAGGATAGGATAGGATAGGATAGGATAGGATAGGACAGGACAGGACAGGACAGGACAGGACAGGACTGGGTAAGGGTAAGGGTAAGGGTAAGGGTAAGGATGATAAGGATAAGGATAAGAAAAGCAGGCAGAGCTGAGGGGTGGAGTTAAGCATATCATCAGCTTAGAACCATTGCATTCCCACAAGTGCTCCAAGTCCAGCCCTTCCTGAATTCTGCTAACCCTTATCTGGCACCAGTTTAGTGTTGAACTTTAATTAACCAGATTCTTTTGTATAGACTTGAATAAAGTTTGGAGTCACTCGACTGATGGATTGAGAATTGATTGGAGATTGTGACTAAGGGGGGATGTTTCAAACTTTTGCTTTTCATTGGGTGTAATTCCAGATCCTGGCCAGAGTCGGAATAATGTTAAGCTTCCAAGTAATATGTCCCCTGAAATAAATTCCAAGGCATCCATTGTCCATTAAAGTCTGTTTATTAGGAACATATCAAATTGGCAAGGACTTAGTGTAATTCCGACTCGGGCCAGGATCCGGAATTATATCCAATAAAAAGCAAAAGTTTGAAACGTCCCCCCTTAGTCACAATCTCCAATCAATTCTCAGTCCATCAGTCCGGTGACTTCAAACTCCACCTTCCTCCAGCTGCAGGCATCTTCTCTGTTCCCACAGGAAAGAATGTCACCTAGACGTAACATTCCCCCCTTATCTCTAGAGCCGAGGTGGCGCAGTGGTTAGAGTGCAGTACTGCAGGCTACTTCAGCTGACTGTTCAGCAGTTCAGCGGTTCAAATCTCACCGGCTCAAGGTTGACTCAGCCTTCCATCCTTCCAAGGTGGGTAAAATGAGGACCCAGATTGTTGGGGGCAATATGCTGACTCTGTGAACCGCTTAGAGAGTGCTGTAAAGCACTGTAAAGCGGTATATAAGTCTAAGTGCTATTGCTATTCAACAGCTAGAGAGTGGAGAGCCTGAAGTACCGTTAAAATCCTTTACTAGGAAACCTAAAAAGCTAAGAAAAGAATAGACAAAGGCTACAATAAAAATATGGCTACACATATGTCATCTTTAGGGTCGACACTATGCTGCAACCGTATGAACGGTCCTTACAAATAGTGCCTGGCAAGAATAGAATAGAAACATTTAGTACAAACAAACTGAGATTTGTGCAGAGGATACTTAGTTTGAGAACAGCACACATAAAAAGAAGAAGAGGTTGGAATTATATTTGATCAGAAATTGAAGTGGAACATCTGGCTGCAAAAAAAGGCAAACGCAATTTTGGGCAGCATAAGTAGAAGGACAGTCTCCAAATCAGAATGTAATGTTCCTTTTTTGTTGAGTTGATCAGGTTGCATCTTGAATGCCTTGACCAGTTCTGGGCACCGCATTTTAAGAAGGATTTAGCTAGATTGATTAGTGGACAAAGAAGGACAATTAAGGGATTGGAAACCAAAGAGAGACATAAAACTGGGTGTCTTTTGAATTGTAAAAAAGATCATTGGTGGGAATCCACTAGCATGTTTTAAGGAACTAAAGCAGGGGTGTCAAACTCAATTTCATTGAGGGCCGCATCAGGGTTGTGTTTGACCTTGGGGGGGCCGGGTGGGTGGGGTGGGCATGGCCAGCTCGACGTCACTCGTGTTGGGGGTGCCTGTGGCGGCCTGAGCGCTCTGCCAGTGAAAATGGACTTCCGAGCTCCGTGTTTGGCCACGACGGCCTCCTGCAATTCTCTGCCAGCGAAAACAGGAGTTCAGGAGGGCTGCGGATGGCCCCCCCCAAGCTCCGTTTGCACAGGCAGAGGGTTGCAGGAAGCCGTCATGACTGAAAACGGCCCTCCTGAGCTCCGTTTTCGCTGGCAGAGGCACCACGGGTCGGTACTTCACTGTTCCCAGGGCGGCCCGCGGGCCAGATCTAAGCACCCCACAGGCCAAATCTGCCCCGCGGGCGTTGAGTTTGACACCCCTTAACTAAAGGGATGTCAGAGAGAGAAAAGCCACAATTTCTTTATTTGCAAATCCAGGATATAGAAAATGGCTTTAAGTTACAGAGAGGCAGATTCTAGTTGGTTGTTAAGAAATGAATATTGGCATAACATTATAAATCTGTATTATGTTTGGCTGGCCATGTTGTTGCTGAAGTAAAACAAACAACAAATCCTGATCATTTTAGTGTGTGTGCATACAGTATGTGTGTATGCATATATAACTCTAGAATCATCCACAGTCATATATTTGAGTGATGGGAGATTTAAGACGCTCCACATATAGTTAGACAGCATTTCAGGAGAAAGTCATATAAAACAAAACAAAAAAACAATGTTAGTTTTCTTCCATTGGAGCACCTCTTTATTTCACAGAGCGAACAACGAACATTAGAACTAAAATTATAAACTGCTAAAAGCTGCCTGTTTTTTTAAAAAATATATTAACATAAGGGTTCTTTAAAAATAATATTTTAAGCCCACATTTTGTATTGGTGTTAATTTAGAAATGCAATTAATTTATCTTTGCAAGCAAATCCAAGAACATATGTTGAAAAAGCTTTCTTGAAGCAAAGTCCTAAGAAATCATGTTTCACCGCTTTCTTGTTTTTTCCCATTTTTGCAGATTAGAGACACAAAATCATCTGATCAAAAAACAACCCTGCTTCATTTCCTGGCTGATATTTGTGAAGAGAAATATCAAGACATCCTAAAATTCCCCGATGAACTTGAACATGTAGAAAGTGCAAGCAAAGGTAAGATCAAAAGATAAAACGGGGGGTAATTTTGATCTGCTAACATGTGGCAGGGCTTTTGAACGCTGAATTTGTTCCTTGTGGGACTGTGCAAACTGTAAAGATGGGTAACACTAACGGATAGTTCTTTTTCTAGCTTTTTCTAGAAACCAAGTAATTTGCTTTACTATGGAATTAAGTATCGTAATAGGATACAATGGAGTGTGGCCTGGGGCACTGGGGATCCTCAAGACCAGGGATGTCAAACTCAATTTCATTGAGGGCCGCATCAGGGCTGTGGTTGACCTTGGGGGCGGGGGCATGGCCAACTGGGTGGGTGTGGTCAACTGGGTGGGCATGTCCAGCTTGACGCCACTCCCTGAACTGCTGGCATGTTTCCTCTTCGCATTGGGTAGACCGGGCCAAAGCTACGCTGGCCTGATCTTCCTTCGCGCTGGGTAGACTGGGCCAATCTTTGCTCTTCGCATTGGGTAGATCAGGAGGGCCTTCCGGGCTGGATCCAGCCCACAGGACTTGAGTTTGACACCCCTGCTC
Source organism: Thermophis baileyi (assembly GCA_003457575.1). Classification (NCBI taxonomy): domain Eukaryota; kingdom Metazoa; phylum Chordata; class Lepidosauria; order Squamata; family Dipsadidae; genus Thermophis; species Thermophis baileyi. Next base: position 963,810 of record QLTV01012191.1, read on the forward strand.
AAGACCCTTTCAGAGTTCTGCAAAGTGAAATAAATAAATTCTTGGTTTTACTTTCGAAACCAATAAATGTCCCAAAGGTGCTTTTTCAAAAGGCAACTGAACCTTTTTTTGTTTTGCTTGAAGACGTTTTGCTTCTCATTCAGGAAGCTTCTTCAGTTCTGGATGAGAATTAAAACGCCTTCAAGCAAAACAAAGGAAGTCCAGTTACCTTTTGAAAAAACACCTTTGAGACAGCCATGATCTGGATGACTGAGAATCTCCATAGACATTAAGCCAGTAAATATTGATAGATATGACCCAGATAAACCAAGCTCTTTGGGGGCTCTTAATCATTTTTAAGAATGTAAAGTGATGCTGAGACCAAAATCTTTGAGAGCTGCAGGCATAAAAAGTTACAGCGAAGTGCTTTGAAGCACAGATGAGTCACCTTTCAACTCGTTAACTATCTCAAAAATTTAGTTTCTTTATGTGCAATTGCAATGTTCTGTTTTTTTCATCTGAATTATTAAAATCAGGGCTTTAGCAAAATTAAAGACACATCTCGCCTTGGGATAAAAAGAAATTAAAAACCTGTCCAATTGTCCATCCATCCACGTTTTGGAAAAAAGAAAGGGTTTGCAAAATGCAAAAAGTTATAATAGATATGTAGTCTACATAAATGAATCTTATTTTCATATGATCCCAAAGGAACAAAGCCACAAAATTTGCCATGACAATGATCTCTATAACTCTACTAGCCTAAATTCTGACATCGGAACATTTTGGCCATCGAATCTATAGGCACACATGGATAAAATATGAAGGTGGTTTCTAAATTGAATTCAGATTAGGTTAAACGTGGGTCTTATCAATTAAATGTAATGAATTTAACAGTGTTTGCCATCACTTATGTAATTAGAAACAGATGGTTGATTCCCTATTGCAGAACTTTGCATGGCTTTTATGAATTTTCACCACGGTGCTGGTGCTTATGCTAATTATTCTTCAGGAACGTTTTGGATCTGAATGGTAGGGGGTCAGTATTAGAGAAAATGTTCTCGTAACTAGATGTTCCATTATCCAGTTGTAAATTATAGCAGAGTTCAGGCATGAAATACATTTTGTCTAGTGATCAAAGATGATCTTTTCTTTAATATAATATATAAATATGTAAGCTATTTTTAAGATGACATACCCACCCACATACAAATATTATCATCTTACTAGGTAGGTTTGGCAGTTTCATCGAAAACCTCTGAAGTGTTAAAAGGTCAGCTCAAGGTATTAAACCAAAGGGGTTGGTAAAGTTTAATTAAAATCACTGCACCAATAAAAGCGAGAATGACTTGGGAATCTGAAATCCTATCTCCTTTAAGATTTTGAATATATTTCAAGTTGAGTTGCATCAGTTTTTTTCCTGTTG
>QLTV01012191.1:974551-1030501 GCA_003457575.1 Thermophis baileyi
GAAGGCAGGTTGCCAGTAATTGTTTTTTCTGCAGTCCTGATTATCCTCTGAAGTCTGTGTCTGTCTTCTTGGGTTGCAGAACCAAACCAGACAGTTATAGAGGTGCAGATGACAGACTCAATAATTCCTCTGTAGAACTGTATCAGCAGCTCCTTGGGCAGTTTGAGCTTTCTGAGTTGGCGCAGAAAGAACATTCTTTGTTGTGCTTTTTTGATGAAGTTTTTGATGTTAGGTGTCCATTTTAGGTCTTGATAGAACCTAGAAATTTACTCTACTGTTGATACTGTGTTGTCTAGTATTGTAAGAGGTGGTAGAATGGGAGGGTTTCTCCTAAATCTACCACCATTTCTACAGTTTTGAGTGTGTTCAGTTCCAGATTGTTCCGGTCGCACCATGAGGTTAGTTGTTCAACCTCCTGTCTGTATGCGGATTCATCGTTGTCTCGAAGGAGACCAATAACTGTTGTATCATCTGCAAACTTCAGTAGTTTAACAGATGGATCATTTGAGATGCAGCTGTTGTTGTTGTTGTTGTTGTTGTTATTATTATGTGCTTGGTGAAGAAACTACAGCAGCCTGTTTCGCTAAGGCTGTTCAGCAAAACAAATGAATTATATGGGTGAACTAAACTTGGATATAATTAGATTGGATAGGCCTACTTAAGCAAATGCCTATTTTATTTTATTCTGTCCTTGAATGATCAAGCAATTGTTTTATCTTTTATGATACCTTTTGCTCTTTGATTTAATTACATTGCAAGGTGTATGTTATTTATTTATTGGAGTGATTTGCTCACCTTGCAGTTGTGATTCTGAACAGCAAAAACAGGTTAAACGAAAGAACGTCAATAACAGAGTAGCTAACAAGAATAAAAACAACAAAATATAAAGCACAATGGAGGCCAAACCACTGCTATACACCTATTCTCCAACTGCTACAAGATAGCTTATTCAACACCTTGCCCCAATACCCATCAGAGGAATTGGCACCCCAACAGAGAAGACATGTCTTCTTCTGGGTTCTGCCAGATGACCTCATTTCATAGAAGGGACCTACAGCAAGTCCACTCGGTTGGATTTTGTGGAATAGGTGGTGGACTTTGTGAAATACTTGAAAATAAGGGATTCCACAAAAGACTCTGTTTTCTCAATATCATTAAGTTCCAATGCTTAAAAACCAAACAAACAAGCAAGCAAACTAGACCATGCCACAGTCAAGTTCAAAAGACCTGCCCAGAGGAATGACCATTCAGAGTAGATGCAAGTGAAGTTATCCAAAAGTTGCCTCAAATAATTTTCATGTAAGAATATCCTCTGATGAAACTTCTCAAGAGTCTTTCTCTTTCTCTCATCCCAGCATGAACTCCTTTTCTTTTATGCCATATGGCATCGTGTGGAACATGTTCAAATCTCTGTACATGTTCTTCATTGGCGTGGAATCCTGCTTTGACTCTAGAGATGATTGATCAACATTTCTGAGAATTTCAGGTTAAAACTGTTAAAATAATCTTGCTTCTCATGCCTCCCCCCCCCCTTTTCTCTCTTCCCACGTGTATCTTGTTATGCTGCTGAATCTCCACAAACACAACAAAGACTGTATTTCCCGTATCTTAATTTTGCCATAAGGCTGTTCCATAGTGAAATAAGTTATTTTCTATTCTCACTGCTTGACATATTGCCTGCGTTTTTTTATTCACCGTGTAGTTTCTTTGCTTTTTATTTGCCTCTGAAATGCAGAAATATGTCCTGGTTTTGATTACTGTGTTCTAGCTTTTTTTTTTTTTTAATTTAACAGTGTGAATGAATTGAGATGCTGTGGGAGGCAGGGAAAGGAGGATTTACAAGAGTTTCATAATGTATTAACTGTGTTTGTTTATTAACTTCAGTTTTATTCATTACAGTTAATTACGCCCCTTGTACTAATGGGGTTAATTACAGGCTCCTATGATAAATCTTAATCATCTTAATTTTGGTAATCTCTAGAATAAGACTATTGTAATATGTTGGAATGGCTTTGAAGACCGCTTATAAATAGTGAAACAATTCTTCAGCATATTTTAATGGACCTATACACATTCAACCTGGGTGACCTGTAAACAGTGGTTCAAACGTAACAGGGGTGGTTTCTAACTTACCTCGCTGTCGGTTCGCTTCCTCGTGGCCGCGCCTCGTGGGCGCATGCGCAGTGCCAAAAAATAAGAAAAAAATTCCCCCCCCAAAAAAAGGCTGAAAACAAGATGGCGACGCATGCGCAGTGCTGGAAACTCGGCTTCTGCGCATGTGCAGAAGAAAAGAAAAAGGTAATATATTCAAAAAAAATCTCAAAAAAAAAGATGGCGGCGCCCACGGACCGGCACAGACCGAACCGGATCCGTGACATCACTGTGACATCACCAGCAGGTTGCTACCAGTTCGGGCGATCCGGTGCGAACCGGGAGGAACCCACCTCTGAACCATAATAGCAAAGTCATATAGATGGAGAGTTATCTTCAAATCCCTCCTAATTCTAAGATGACTATAAATACAGTGGGGAATAATCAGGCACCCTGAAATGCATCCAAAATATTGCCGCTGGCCTGAAGATGTCCTTGTATTTTTATACTTCTTCCTTCTAATAGAGTACTTTTTTGAATCTAAATATCATTAAAAGAGATAACGTCCCTTAGAGATCTGGAGGCAGACTGACATTAGAAGAAAAATATCAGTGTATGAATAATAGCACTTAGACTTATATACCGCTTTACAGTGCTTTACAGCACTCTCTAAGCGGTTCACAGAGTCAGCATAATACCCAGGACAAAACAAGCCATGAAATTGGGAAGTTTGTTGAGTTTGCTGCTTTGTTGATTAATAATATTTTTCTCCTAACTCTCCACCCCCCCCCCAAAATTTTTTTTCCCTGAACATAGGATAAGATAAATGCTTCCGCTGCCAATTCCGTTGCAAAGCAGCATATCATCACATTTGTGAACTGTGAATCCCATTTTGCTTGAAGATGTTTAAAAAGTCACTTTGCTAGTTAGATAATGCGCTTATTACTTATTATCTCACTTTTAGTGTGGGTGTATGAAATGCCCTTTATCTGTGCCTTACTTGACCTTCCTCTTCTTCTAATTCAGAAATACTGAAGTTCAGGTGTTAATAAATTGGTTTCATATCACTTGTGTGTTAATGTCTTCTTGCTTGTCACCTTCTGCCTTTTAGAGAACATAGGAGGAGAGCCACATTAGTGTTCTATGCAAACTGTGATTAGAGAGGGAAAAATAAAGAAAGCTACTCCTTTTTATATTTTAATGAACTATCCACCTAGATTAAGCATATAGAGCAGAATTGAGGCCTGCATTTTTTTTTTATTTCATGTTGAAGCAAAGATTCAATGACCTCCCTTGTATGTATTTGTCTTTCGAGATTTCCTTGTTTGAATGGGTACACTACCTGTTTTAGAAATTGTAAGCAAAGATATTACTTTCCCATATAATAATAATAATCACATGTTTATGATAGCAATAGCACTTAGACTTATATACCGCTTTACAGTGCTTTACAGCCCTCTCTAAGTGGGTTACAGAGTCAGCCTATTGCCCCCAACAATCTGGGTTCTCATTTTACCCACCTCGGAAGGATGGAAGGCTGAGTCAACCTTGAGCTGGTGAGATTCGAACTGCCAAATTGCAGGCAACCGGTAGTCAGCAGAAGTAGCCTGCAGTACTGCATTCTAACCACTGTGCCACCAATCAGATAGAGACATTGAATCAATGATTCATGTAGTGTCATACTGCCTATTATACCATCCATGGTGCCTGGTAGAAACTTGGAACAATGCAGTGTATGTCCTCTTCTCGTTATTAAATGTTTCAGTTTTGGGATTCCACCCCCCCCCATATTTTAAATTTAAATCATTTATATTATTTATTGTGCTGAAGCATTAAAATATAGAATTTAAACTATAGGGGGAAATCTTTATGAAAAAATAGACTTAATACCGGTATTTCTTGAGATTAAGAAGATAGTTTTAATTTTGTTTTACTCTTCACATAAAATCCAGTACTGATTTTTCTGGCCTTTTTAATCCTGATGAAACCTCTACAAAGTGACTTGTTCAGTCGCTAAGTCATGTCGACTCTTCGCGACCCCATGGACCATAACATGCCAGGTTCTCCTGTCCTCCACTGTCTCCCTGAGTCTGTCCAAACTAATGTCCATTATGTCAAGGACAATGTCTAACCATCTCATTCTCTGCTTTTGCCTTCCATCTTTCCCAACATCAGGGATCTTTCCAACAAGTCTTTTCTCATTTGGTGGCCAAACTATTTGAGCTTCAGCTTCAGTATCTGTCCTTCCAAAGGACAGTCAGGGTTGATTTCCTTTAGGATTGACTGGTTTGATCCCCTTTGACTGATTTAATCTTTGCCAAGAAGAAGAATAGAATAGAGTTGGAAGGAACCTTGGAGGTCTTTTAGTCCAGCCCCCTGCTCAAGCAGGAGAACCTATACTATCCAGACAAGCAACTGTCCAGTCTCTTCTTAAAAACCTCCAGTGATGGAGTGCCAACAATTTCTGCAGGCAAGCTATTCCACTGGTTAATTGTCCTCCCTGTTAGGAAGTTTCTCCTCAATTCCAGGTTGCTTCTCTCTTTGGTTAGTTTCCAACCATTATTTCTTGTCCTGCCCTCTGGTGCTTTGGAGAATAATTTGACCCCCTCTCTTCTTTGTGGCAGCCCCTCATGTCACCCCTAATTCTTCTTTTCTTTAAACTAGCCAGACCCAAAACCTGCAGCCGTTCTTCGTATGGTTTAGTCTCCAGGCCTTTGATCATCTTAGTTGCTCTTCTCTGAACTTTTTCCAAAGTCTCAACATCTTTTTTTGTAGTATGGTGACCAAAATTGGTTGCAGTATTCCAGGTCTTACTGATCTGTTTATACGAAGTGAGTATAAGTTGGAAATTCCATTTTTGCATCTCGAGAACATACACGCACATATTTTTAGACACCTATCTATGCATAATGCCTCAGTTAAGTTGAAAGAAAAAATTTGACCCAGGCTCCTTCATACCGAGGCACCCATTCAAACTTCTTATTTCTCTACAAGACAGAATTCACCCCTCTTGGCAGAAGAAGGGTGAATTGCTGGAGTATAAAATATATTATTTTAGATAAACTTAACACTCGGGAACAATTTTAATAAAAAAAGTTGTTAAAAACCAAGAACAGATATATAAATACACACACATATATATATATATATATATTTCTACCTTATGTGCCGCACTAGCTCTGATTCATATGTCTAAGACGTTTTCATTGCCTTGTTTTTCAGAGATGCAAAAAATTATACGTTGAAATTCCAAAACACCTTTGCATATTTATCAGCCTCAAAACTATCCTGTGTGGAAGACAGCTGTGTTATAGTGATTATGCCTATCACCTTTTAAAAAGTTTCCAAGAGGGCTCCGTTCATGTCTCCTGATTAATAAACCGTTGGCTTACCATTTTCATATGCTAAGCAAGCCAGAGGGTTAATGTGATGAGATTGACAGTCAGGTGACTGCAGTTTGCTGCATTGTCTAAAGTAGCTGCTAATTAACATCCTGGGATTAAAATGCTACAGCTATGGAATTTAGTGCTGTGTGTTGTATTTCCCACCAGTCTGGTGAATTGGATAGAACAGCCTGTGATTATCATTAGAGCAGCCAGTTGCTCCAGGCTTGTTCTGGAAAGTTCATTTTAAGCGTTTGACAGGGAAGACGTGAGCGCCAGCCGAACTGGAAATAATCTTTCACTGGAAATCAGGTATTCTTGAAAGTCTGTAGTTTGTGGCAGAAGACCTTAATGCAGTGTAAAATATGTGAAGGAGTTGTTTGGTCTTCATCCACACATTATCCTTCAGTACATGGAATGCCCAATGTTGTCATCCATCAAAGAAAGGTTCACGCTGGTCTGGTGCCATTAGCTACCATACCGACAGTTTGTTTCTGATTTATCAAGGGATTGTTTATCCTGGCAGGTATGAATGAGAGAAAAAAGTTTGTGTGCCAACAGTGCACAAGATCAGTTTAAATGGATAACATATTATCTCAAAGCTTACCACACATTCTTTGCTGATATAGAGGAGAGCTAATTGTGGAAGTTTTCATGTCTTCATCCTTCCACGTCATGAATTCTTCATGCACCACCTCTATTTTAAAAGCTAAATGTTGATGAAAATGTGAAGGAAATAAATTTGTAAATGAATCTATTTTTTAAAAAAAACAAATCTATAGATAACTAGCATTTACACAAAGTTGTTTTCAATCATTCACCTAGTAGTCATAAAAACAGGCAAGGAATGACTATCTGTGGTGGCCCCTCCAGCAGCCGAATCAGAGGAGGAGGAGGCGTGGGAGTCAGGGTCAGCATCAAGGCAACCTGAGAGCTCCGAGGGGGAAGAGGGAGTGGAGCTGGCAGAGAGAGAGAGAGAGAGAGAGAGAGACAGAGATGGAGCCTGGGCCTTCCATCAGCCCTCAGATGGAGAGCCAACAGCCCCCAGGTCTGGAGGTGGCTGATGAGGAAGAGGAGGAACAGCTGGGGCCAGTGCCTGACACGCGGATGTGCACAAGGCAGAGGAGAGGAGAGCAGTGGAAATCTGTGGGCCGATCCTTGGGAAGGAAGAGCCACCGCTGCTAACGAGGCCCTACCCTAGCTCTGGGGACAAAAGGCAGGGGGTGGAGATGAATAGATGTGGCAGACAACTATTCATCTCCCTGCCGGACGGACTTGTTAGCCTGCGTTGAGAGACAAACTTTTTGCCGGGGCTGCCGGCACTCCTAATAAAAGAATCTTTGAGTTAACTTCAGAGGGTTTGTCGTGTTTGGGGAGCTGGGTCACAACACTATCTCTAGTTTCTCACTGTTTTCCATTTCCATAATTGAAGTGGCTATGAAGCCAAAATGAGACAAATTATTTCGGTCTTATTATTCTCTTCTTCCTCTGTTGATCTGCTTGATAGAAACAGGCTCATTTATACATTGTCGTTTATAATTAAATGCGTGAGTTTTCTACACACTGTAGTCACTCTGGCCTCTGAACATTTCATCATTAGAAACATAAACCAAAACAGCAATACTTAATAATCCCTAATGATGTCAACTTGTGACTTTCTAAACACTTTCGGGAGGAGCTCACTTTTCATAAATTTCCAGAAAATCATCAGGGTGAAAATGACCTCAAAAGAGAATTCCATTCTATAATATAAAGGCTATGATTTGTGACCAAAAAAAATAAATAAATCTTGTTTGGGTGGACCTTAACATCCTCAAAAAGGGAGAATCGGTATAAGTGATCAGAATTAGTTTGATCTAATAGTAGATCTAAGAATCTACTGGATAGGTCAGTTTCCCTTGAAGATGCAGTCTTAAAATACACAGGAACCAAAGCTTTATTGGCACTTTGACTTATATCTAGAAAGCTATTGGGATCTGCAATATGATATATAGCTTCAGTAGCAGAGGTGGGTTCCTCCCGGTTCGGACCGGTTCGCCCAAACCGGTAGCGACCCACTGGTGATGTCACGGATCCGGTTCGGTCGGTGCCAGTCCATGGGCATCGCCATCTTTTTTTGGGAATTTTTTTTCTTCTGCGCATGCGCAGAAGCTGAGTTTCCGGCACTGCGCATGCGTCGCCATCTTGTTTTCAGCTTTTTTGGGGGGGGATTTTTTTTTATTTTTTGGCACTGCGCATGCATGCGCGCGTGCCCACAAGGCGCGCCCATGTGGCACCGGGAGGAAGCGAATCGGCAGCGAGGTAAGTTAGAACCCACCGCTGTTCAGTAGGACATCAATTCTTCTTACTTATTGATTTGGATTATAAACATTTTGCTCTTAATACTTTCTTTTGAGAAGAGGAGTCAGCTAAAACTCCAGCTCATTTCAAATACAGTGTTTAACAAACCATTGATGGAATGAGGTTCACTACTTTATTTGTAAGTGGCCGGAGAACATAAAGGGCGGGAGGGAGAAAAAACAGTATATTTAAAATAAAGTTTACAAAGCTTACAAGCATACTTATTCTTCCATTTTGGGTTGCAAAAAAAAAATAGCCTTTTTTAAAATGCCTACTCTGTAGGCTATTGATCTGGACAGAAAAGAAGCACAGTTGGCTTGTTAGATGCTAGACAACTAAATTCTCTGGGCCTTTGCAAGCCATAGGGTGAACAATAGATGAATTATCTGTGCTTGGAAATCAGTTTGGAACTGATTTCACCCAGATAGTTTCACTGCTAGTTGAAGAGGTAACACACGTTATCTTCATTTCCCCTTATAGTGTGCTTTCTGTAATCCTTATCTCAAGGACCATGTATGGGTACATTATACCTACCAAATGTTTGGTCCACAAAGCCAATAAATCCTAATCTGGTCTCTATTGGTTGGGAGTGATGGAGGTTATAACCATACACTTAAAATGAACTTGTGAAATGTAAACATTCCGAATGCATCTGTGTCTGACATTTTCATCTATATCTATATATCTATATCATCTATACCTATACCTATACCTATACCTATCTAATCTCTGTCTCTCTGTCTGTCTGTCTCTCTCTCTGTCTCTCATATCTATCTGTCTGTCTGTCTGTCTGTCTGTTCTATCTATCTATCTATCTATCTATCTATCTATCTATCTATCTATCCAGCCATCCAGCCATCCAGCCATCCATCTATCTATCACCACCCAAATTCAATTCATCAGAACACTCCTTCCAGTTCCATTTAAAGGGAAAATACGTTAGTATTTGCTGGGACTTGAGATGCTTTGAAAGAAAATCAAAAGCACTAGGAGACATATCCTAACTTACGAAGCTCTTAAAGGGAGGCAGCATACAGCTTTTCTCTTTATGAGAACTTTAAAAATAATAAAACCATTTTTTAAAAAAGCAGCAGGAAAGACATTAATTTTTACCAGAGGTTTATTTCCATTGAACTCATGTGGTTGAAGTAAAGAGCCGAGGTGGCACAGTGGTTAGAGTGCAGCACTGCAGGCTACTTCAGCTGACTGCTAGCTGCAGTTCAGTGGTTCAAATCTCACCGGCTCAAGGTTGACTCAGCCTTCCATCCTTCCGAGGTGGGTAAAATGAGGACCCAGATTGTTGGGGGCAATATGCTAACTCTGTAAACCGCTTAGAGAGGGCTGTGAAGCACTGTGAAGCGGTATATAGGTTTAAGTGCTATTGCTATTTTACCTTTTCTGAAGCTGATCACCGTATACATTTAAACAAGAATCAACAACCTTTAAAATGTTTAATTCAGAAGGAACTCCATATTCACTTTGAATGGTCGTAAGCCGAACGTGATCAAAACTAATCCAGTCTGATGTCATAAAGGGATATTTTACTGGACATTTTTCCATGATCCCCATTCTCAAGACAGTTTCTGATAGGTTAGAGAAAGTGGGAAGGCTATAAGAAGTCTTTACTAACTTTCCCAGGCTGTGGGTTGAAGCATCAGAAAAAGTAGAGCCAAACCACTTGCTTTGTTTTTATCTCAAGTCATAGTTGCTCCAGCAAAGAGCATCATTCAAGGTTGACTCAGCCTTCCATCCTTCCGAGGTGGGTAAAATGAGGACCCAGATTGTTGGGGGCAATAGGCTGACTCTGTGAACCGCTTAGAAAGGGCTGTAAAGCACTGTAAAGCGGTATATAAGTCTAAGTGCTATTGCTATTGCTATTGAAGGTAAGAACCTGGCCTACTAAAAGAGGTAGCTAATAACTGCCAGAAAAACACAACTACATCTTTGCTCTGACAGTGTCCCCTCCTATTTGTCTTCTGTTCCATAAAGCAATACAGTAGCTGTATTTTATTTGCTTTGCTTTCTATAGTTGGGTCAAGTAGATAGGCAGGCAAGTAGATCAAGAGAGTGCACTCTCTCTGAGAGTTCACTCTATGCCTGAAGAACCAGTTGTTTGAATTTAGCAGCCAGGTGATAGTCTAAAGCTTAATAGACACAGAAAGACCTCGATTGGCTTCTTGGGTGATTTGATCACTCCTGAGATGCTGGTTGCAATTCCACCTTCAGTTCTGCTGTTGTAATGCCGTGAAAATTTTATTAGTGCTATGTTCTTGTGCCTGTTCCTTTTATTACAGAATGTTTTGCTCACAGGATACATTTCATCCTATGTACCCTTCCTGCTGCAAAGCAATAAAATATTTCCAATGCATATCAACCCTATTATTGTATACTACCAGCTCTTCTAATTATAGTTTTACTTTTTCCCTACCAAAGACATATGTTTAGATGCTATAATGTCTTTGGAACATACACTTGCTTTCAGTATGTTAGTTAAATTAAGATGTTGACCTGTTCTTTGATTATTAATCTGTGTGTCACTTTATTAAGCTAATTGAAAGCTTAATAAAGTTTCAAAGCTTTGTATTGCCAGAGAGGGAAGACTTTTTGTGTTTTCTCAAGTTTGACTCATCTGAAGAATTCTTTTAGTAAAATAATTTATAACACCACTTAGTTCCTGTTACCGTCTTTGGCTTGATGGTTTTGGTTCTTTCCATTCTGAGATACATTTGTGATTGATATTGTTGTGTGTTAAGAATAACTTACAGTCCTGGTATTTAATTAGACTATCCCTAATGATATAATGGTGTGTCCAAAATTTTCAGTTCTACAGAGTTTTTCGTAAGATCAGGTATTATTAAAAAATGGGGAATGGAGAAGAAGCAACAAAGTTCAAAAATTAGGGCCAGATACCATAGTCTAATAAAGACTGTAGTTGAGTTGGAAATTGTAGGTCAGAATTAACTTTTACCTAGCATTCAGGTAAAAATAGTGTCTCATTTTGGTCTGTTTCCCACCATAAACAAAGTACACAGTAGAAACACAACTGTCACAATGTTCTTTCGGTATGAGGCTAACACCATTAGCTGGATATAGTTCTACTTTAGGAGATACTAGCCGTGCACATAAATGTTTATAATTGTTGCTGTTAGTTGTAAAATCGTGTCCGATCCATCGCGACCCCATGGACAACGTTCCTCCAGGCTTTCCTGTTCTCTACCATCCCCTGGAGTCCATTTAAGCTCAAGCCGACTGCTTCAGTGACTCCATCCAGCCACCTCATTCTCTGCCGTCCCCTTCTTCTTTTGCCCTCAATCGTTCCCAGCATTAGGCTCTTCTCCAGTGAGTCCTTCCTTCTCATTAGGTGGCCAAAGTATTTGAGTTTCATCTTCAGGATCTGGCCTTCTAAAGAGCAGTCAGTTGATCTCCTCTAGAGGACTGACTGGTTTGATCGCCTTGCAGTCCAAGGGACTCGCAGGAGTCTTCTCCAGCACCATAGTTCAAAGGCCTCGATTCTTTGGCTCTCAGCCTTCCTTATGGTCCAACTTTCACAGCCATACATTGCAACTGGGAAAACCATAGCCTTGACTATACGCACTTTTGTTGGCAGGGTGATGTCTCTGCTTTTTAGTATGCTGTCTAGGTTTGCCATAGCTTTCCTCCCCAGGAGCAAGTGTCTTTTAATTTCTTGTTTATAATAGCCACTGTATAATGCCCAGAGATGCTGACACGAGGATGGTGATTTTATTTTTATTTCCTTATGAGCAAATTTACATCCTGATGAAAGCTTGAATTTTGTCATATTCCACTGGGCTATAGGGAAAAACAAAATAAAACAACAACTGGGTCATTTTCTTAACATTCAATAGAATCATGTTTAAGTAGCATCTCCTGTACTGTAGAACCTGACCAGGTCAGCATTCAGTAATGTACCGTAAATTCAGGACAGTGAAGCAATTTGAATTGCAGGTGGAAGAAATCCACTTCAAATCCACTCAACAACATCATCATGGAACCGAAGACGTTTTTATTCCCCTCTTCTTTTTCATTGCATTGTCTCCAAATTATCTAGCAAAGCTTTTTCCAGTTGTTTGAGGTCGTTTAGATTTAGTCTGATGATGGAGGACTTGATCTAACCCTCAGTAGCACATGTGGCTTGTTCTCTAATATTTGAGGACAAAATTGCTCTCATCTTTCACAGCTCATATCTGAAGTTGTGTAGGATGCCACCTTGATCACTGTTGGATAACTTTCCAATTACAAGGCCCAAAGTTTATGGTTGATGTGTTTGGTAGAGTCTTGTTTTTGTCCAGATGGTTCTGCTGAAGCTAGTTTATATTGATTTATTTTCAGGATGAAGATGGGATCATGTGAGAAGGATTTTTTGGGAGTTTTGATTTTCGGGTGACCTTAAATTAGTGCCGTTATGATCCCGACTACTTTCTCTGTTTCCATCTGTCTTTAAGCGCTTAAAAGAGCTGTGCATACCACATCTGATTTGGTACTAACCTCCAAATCTGAACAGCTCATAGCTCGCAAATGAAATGTTCATGGAACACTTATACTTGTAATTATCACCTCCATGTATCATCTGTTTTACTGCAATAAAGCAGAAGAAGAAACGTTAGCTGACTCACTGCCTTAATTATGAACTTTGAAAGTCTATCTGTCTGTATCGTACAGAAAAGTAAACAACTGATGAGTCTTACACTTATTTTTCGTAGGTTATACTACCATTATAGCATAGCCCCCCCCTTTTTTTTTGCATTCTTGCCTCATTAAACATGATCTTACAATGTCAGTTAATTTATTTCTGAGATTAAATGTCTCGTTAAATTCTGATGAGGCCTGATGCCTTCCTAGGCAAAACTGGTTGTGAAATACTCTTGTATTAAAATTTTGTTCTATCTTTCCTGCTCGGGTAAATGAACAGAGCAGCCTGAAACAGTTTTCTCTAAGTAACATTTTTCTGCAAGATAAATTTTTCAGAAGACAAGGACAGGATAAACGTACGATGGCTTTAAATATAAGTTCTTTATTTTACTTTTCGTACTGCTTCAGGGATTTCATTATTATTATTATTATTTTAATCGTAGAGATACCATAAAACAGGAATGGTCACCTGTTGTGTTGTTCTTCTTTATCATTTTAGTGATAGAGCTACTGTGTTTAGGAACACTGTTCTGATGAATCTCCCAAAGCCAACATTGAATGTGTAGATCAGAGGTGTCCAACTTTGGCAAATTTAAGACTTGTGGACATCAATTCCAAAAATTCCCCAGCAAGCCCAAGATTGGACACCCCTGGTATAGATTATAATAATACAGAAGGCAAACCAAGACCATGAAAGAATTTTAAGGTAAATAATACCTCTTGTGGTATGTTCACATTTCTCTCAGTGGAATTAAAACAGTAGCTTAAAAGCTATATAAACTGATTATACGTTGGTGGATAAATCATCATTGTGATTTGTCCCCGAAGTCTCTTTGTTGATATTTCACAGATCTGAAACCTGAATCCTCCTTTTCAAAGACGGACCCATTAGCATATGGTACAAATATGTGTCTATTTTTTTTTTTTAAGTTTGCAAAAAGTTTCCCCCACTTGTGCTTTTTATTAGTACATATATTGAAGGAAAAGTAAATGCATTCTTCCTCTCCTCTTATCTGTTTTGGACAGAGCATTGTTTAGGAAGACTCTGTGAAAAAGAAGATATAATCTTGATTATGAAAATGTTGGGAATATTTTTTCTTACAGAGTCACAATGACTAAGGTATATTTCCGTATGAAGTTCATTTTTTGATGCTGTTCGTGTCAACTTGCAAAGATTTCAAGTTGCCATGAAGAGAAGGGGGGGGGAAGCTGGAGGAGGGCTAACCACCCTAACTGTAAATGCATTCCATAAATGTTTCTTTTAATGATTGTGTCCTAGGCTACCAGAGTCAGAAGGAGGGGTGTGGAGGTCACAACCTGCCAATGTGATTAATTGGACAATGTGATTTATGACATGGCCAATGAGAAGGGGGGGAAACAGGGTCAAGACGACGTGCAGCTGGGCATGAACTCAGTTCTGGCTGCATCGGAGTATTGCCGAGATGTCGCTTTTAATAAATCTTTGTATTTTTTTTGGACTTTGTCTTTGTGGCTCCTGAATTAATTAGAGCGTCTTTCGGAAACTTCACAGATCGATCTTTTCACTACGTAATTCGTAGCTTCAACAGTTTTTATATCTTCTGTATAAAAGGACCTTTAGTAGTCCACTCCTTAATAGTCCATCTGTCATCATCATCATCATCATCATCATCACCATCATCATCATCACCATCATCATCATCAGGCTCCTTAATCTCTCTTCATTTTATTTTGGGGTGGAGGAAAGGAAGGTTTCCTTTCCTCGATTTCCTCAATTTACGACCACAATTGAGCCCAAAGTTTCTGTTGCTAAGTGAAACATTTGTTAAGTGAATTTTGCCCTATTTTACGACCTTCCATGCTACAGTTGTTAAGCAAATCTCTGCTGTTGTTAAATGAGTAACACGGTTGTTAAGTGAATCTGGCTTCCCCATTGACTTCGCTTGTCAGAAGGTCGCAGAAGGGGATCACATGACCCCGGGACACTGCAACCGTCATAAATATGAGTCAGATGTCAGGATGCTGCCATAGTTATAAGTGTGAAAAATGGTCATAAGTCACTTTTTCCGGTCCTGGTGTAATTTTGAATGGTCATTAAATGAACTTGTAAGTCAAGGACTGCCTGTATGAATTTGTTGCTTTGTTAGAACTCCCTTCTGTATGTTATAGATCATTTGCAGGAATTCAAATTGGATAAGAGCAATGTGGTTATTAAAACTTTCCTGTAGTATCCTAGCAACAGTTTTGCTGTCCTGAAGACAAGTTCTTTAGCTAAAGTAAGAGTGTGAAATATATAGAATTGTCAGCACTGTAAAGTATTCATGTTGCAATCTGAATATGAGGATTTAAAGTCATTCTGGATTAAAATTCCAATTAAATTATATAGTTTTATTTATTTATGTTTTTGGTAGCCAGCTCCCTGGTATCTATTCTTCAAGTGCTATTTAATGTTCTCAGCATCTGAATAGTGGTTTGAGAATATTTAGGGTGCTTTAGATTCCATGTTATTTTATTTTATTTTCATCTTCAGGTTCTTCTTTTCTTTTTCTTTTTGTTCTCACTTTTGGGATAATTTTGTGTGTGTGTGTCTTCACAGTGTAGTGCTTTAGATGCAATTCCAGTCTATAGTTCACACACCCAACTGATTTATTAAATCATTATCTGCAGTATAAAATGAACTTGATCAATTTAGCAGTTTTGATTGCCCTCCAAATCATTATTACAAACCCAGAGAGAAGCGAGAGGACTTATGTATGTTTACGTACACACACACACACACACACACACACACACACACACAAACACACACTCACAGGGCTCAACTCTGTAATGCTCATCCTAAGTAATTAGAGTATCGTCTATTCCAAATTGTTCTCTATTCTGTGTGCCTCAGCTTTACTACAAAAATAAGTAGCTCATAATAACTGTGCACAAGACAAACCTTCAGAATCTGCTTGCGTTTTGTTGCGTGTTGTGTTTTTTCCCCAACACATTTTTGTACATTTGAAACAGACCTATTGACACGAGTCCAGATTTGTCCCAAAGGTGCTTTTTCAGGAGGCAACTGGACTTTCTACTTTTTTCTTTGAATACGTTTCGCTTCTCATCCAAGAAGCTTCTTCAGCTCTGACTGGATGATGGGGAATGGAAGGATCCTGTCAGGGCTGAAGAAGCTTCTTGGATGAGAAGCAAAACGTCTTCAAAGAAAAAAAACAAAAAAGTCCAATTGCCTCCTGAAAAAGCACCTTTGGGACAACCATGACCTGGATGGCTGAGAATCTATACAGATTTTTAGAGTCCAGATTTGCTTAATCGACACATGATTCTCTTAGCAATTGCAGTGGTTCATTTCATAACTGTGTCAAAAAGAGTTCGTCAAACGAGGCACAACTCTTAGCAATAGCACTTAGACTTATATACCGCTTTACAGTGCTTTACAGCCCTCTCTAAGCGGTTTTACACAGTCAGCATCTTGCCCCCAACAATTTGGGTCCTCATTTTACCCACCTCGGAAGGATGGAAGGCGGAGTCAACCTTGAGCCTGGTGAGATTCGAACTGCCAAATTGCAGGCAGCTGGCAGGCAGCAGAAGTAGCCTGTAGTACTGCACTCTAACCACTGCACCACCGCAGCTCATTTTTTTAACAACTACCTTGCAGTGGCCATTAAGTCAAGGATTACCTGTAAACTCAACATTGTTCTAGGAAGTATCCAGCATCATAGAACTTACAGAAGGGAAATTGCTAAGACAATCTGTGGGAAGAAAATGTTCTTCCTTTTGCCTCTTTTTCTCCGTAGGCAATTTTTACAGCCCGAATGCTTAAGAGTCTAGCAAATTACTTGTCATTTCGACAACGAAATGAGTCTTATGACCTTTCCCGCATTCGAGACACTCGCCAGGATGAATTGCTCCCTAAGTAATAATCTGTTTAAAAGCTGGTTTTGAATTATTTGTGCTTCTATGACGTGATGAAAAGAAAATGACTCGATGGCAGAAATCTTTAACCTGTCTTTCACCATCATCATCCACCACGGATGGTCTATTCAAGCAATTTGTGTTTGTGTGTTTGGAAATGTATTCGTGAATCTTGGATTGCTTTTTGGCAAGCACAGCTATAATCCTGGAGTTTGAAAAACGATCTTCTATTTCTGGTTACCGGTGTGACTGTTCATGTACTGGATTTCGTCTTCCACATTCTGTCTGCTTTTCTTCCCTTTAGGGCGGTGCCAGTCACGTGCAAAATAGTCCCTCAAACAACTTGTTATCACAGTTTTTATGTTAAGGGTCTGTTGTGTACTTGGAGAAAAAGCATTCACCTTTGGGACAACTCTGGATGATTGAGAATCTCCATAAACATAGTGCAGATATTTTTCACTTGCTAGATTACTGGAGGCATATTATGGTATGTCTACAATGGCTTGACCCTTGCTTGGACCACTCGTAGATTTTAGGATCTCCAGTTTTGTGGACGGCATCTTCAGAATCATAGTTTGCTCACTGGATTCATAGGAGGTGCCATTTCATTCCTTCCTTCCTTTCTCTGTTGACTTCTGTTCTGTTAACATTGGCAACGGAAAACTCAAGATGCAATAATCCCAGGTTAAATGAAATAAGCCCACAATATATAATCTCCACTTTTACAGCCATGGTTTTTGATCTGGAATTAATCATCAGGAGGCTAGGTATTGCTGAAGAAATAACTTGCTTTGTTGTAATAGCACTTTTGTTACTTTTATATGCTAAAACAATGCCTTGGATACAAATGTACACAGGCTGAAATTTATAACACACAAAGTAAGCAATCACTTTGTTTTTCTTGCTCGGTTCTACACAGAAATGATGACTGAAACAAAAAACCCTAATTTTTCTTTCCATACTCTCCATTTCTTTCATCTGTAATGCAGAAGGGGTATGCTTTTGTCTGAACTACACTTACAGATTTGTTTGTTTGTTTGTTTGTTTTGCTTTGTTTCAGCAATTACCGACACCATCTTGCTATTTACAAAAGGCCTTAAGGCTCATTTCAAAAGTATTTTAACATACACACACAGACACAAAACCCCTTCCATCCCTTTGAACATCTTTCTTTTCTCTTCCCTTCACAATATTACTCTGCAGAGCTAATAAGCTATCCCCGAATAATTTAAGAGAAAAGATAAGATACTCCACGGTGAATACAATAATACTAATTGATTAACTTTTTAATATTAATCTGAACAATGTAACTTAGCAATTAATTACAAAAAATTAATTACAAAGGTGATGTGTTACGCTGTTCCTGTGCCTTTGCTTACCACTATTTGGAACATTAATAATTTGCGTTATCCCGTTAAATTAAAGTTACAAGTACCAGTAAAAAGTTACAGCAGTTACAGGTTTCTACAGATTCTACATTTCATGACTAGAGAGAAAGAGATAAAAAGATGTATTCTGCAGATTTTCTTTAAATCACCAACTATATATATTGCTAAGATAGAATCTCTTTGAAACTGGGTTTCTGTTTAATCTACAAATTAGATTCAAAGGAATGAAATATTAGCATTTCTATCAATAAATTTGAATAGAATTAGATTAGTTTGAACTAATGGAAGAATAAAATAGTGACATTCTCACATTAAGCACGATGATTTCGTATATTATATTATATATTTCCCTTTATTTTATGAATAGTAGAACTTTTATGAGCTGTAATTCAGAACAATGAGGGCACATATTAATGGAATTATCTTCACTGCCTTCACGAATATTACTTCTGACATAGCTTTTTTTTCCCCAGTCGTAAGTCCTGATCTGATTTCTGAATTACCATTTTTTTCCCTCTCAGTTTCAGCTCAAAGTCTTAAAAGCAATCTTGATTCCATGGGACACCAGATACAGCGTTTGGAAAATGACATCAAGAAGTTCCCCCAAATAGAAGATCCTCATGATAAATTCGTTGAAAAAATGATCATATCCTTTTGCGTGTTGTTGCTCTTTTGCTAGTCAAATATGCGAAGTATGTCCTGCTTACAATGTTTAAGCAATATAACACAGAATAACTTTTGAATGAAAGAACGGTCTGTTTGATCAGAAAGTTGTCAGCCAGAGATATGATGTATCTTCATATGAAATTCCAAAGGAATATCTGCTTTTTCTCATTATTTTAGTTAGACTACTGAATATATGAATTGAGTTTTGTCTCGATTCATTCCTTGCCCTAATCAAAATCATGATATTTCAGTCATTTTCTCACTAGGGTAGCTGAGTGTGTTATGAACAGTAGCAAAAAGGGGAACTTCATTTGGCTACTTGTGGAAATTTCAGATGAAGCCTAGAACTTATGTGTCCTTTGTTGGTTCTGAAATAAGGTAAGAAATCTCAACTTCCTTAAAAATGTTCTAATATTTTTTTTTGGGGGGGGGCGGGATAAGACATGAAATGGCCAGATTTGGTGACAGTACCAAATTGTTTAGGATGGATAGACAAACAGACACGTGAAAAGCACCAGATGGATTTCTCCAACTGAGAAAAAAGTAAAAATAAAATGACTGTCAGGCTAAGCACAATGAAACAATTCAGACAAAGCTCAGTTCTTTATCTGCTTACACACAATAGACAGAATCTTGCCAGATTAAATCCTTAAAACTCTCTCCCTAATGGATATATCTGGGAGACTTTAGCGCAGGGGTATCCAACCTTGGCAACTTTAAGACTTCAACTCTCAGCATTATCCAGCCAGCATGGGTTCAGTAGTCCCTATTTATTAATTTATCGATTTCTTATTTGGTTGGGTTTTTTTCCCATTCATGTTTATGTGTAAGCTGAAGTGATTTGAGGTGTAGGTGACTGAGCACGAAAAAGATTGTTTAAACATCAATGGATACCTTAATGAAAGTCCTGTTGTTTTAACTTACTTATGTCCTGCAAGCTTGATTAGGCAAATGTTTTGATGTGCATGTGATTGTATTAATGTGCAACAGTATGTACAGGCATGTGTGTTTTGTATTATATCTCTGTCTAGCAAGGATGATAAGTGGTAAGTTAAAAACTGGAAAAAAAGGTGGCCGTAGTATCATTATTATCTTTCTCATCTTCTCTACTACATCCTCTTATTGGTATCATTATTATGTTTAATATTACTCTGTTGCTTTGCATGTTAAGTGAGAGTTTCTGCACCGGAGACAAATTCCTTGTGTGTCTAATCACACTTGGCCAATATTCTATTCTATTCTATTCTATTCTATTCTATTCTATTCTAGTCTAGTCTAGTCTAGTCTAGTCTAGTCTAGTCTAGTCTAGTCTAGTCTAGTCTAGTCTAGTCTAGTCTAGTCTAGTCTATTTGACTCTACCCTACCCTACCCTACCCTACCCTACTGGTTAACAAAGAGGAAAATATAGGCAATATCTTTATTGGGCCCAGTAATGATGCCAAAGAGTTGGGAAGCTTTTTAGTTCTGCCACATTTTTCATTAAGCAAAAGGGAAACAAAAATAAAATAAAACACAGAAAGTTGCAGACAAACACAAAGCGAACAGGCCCTGAGGTTTGCAGTTTAGAGTCAGTTTGAAGAAGATAATTATAGATTGAATTAATTAATTGCTAGCAGCTATTGCAGGTATCAGATTACCTATCATTCTGGAATAAAAAGTAATGACTAACAGACACAAGCATGCATCCCCCAAAAAAACATAAAGGGAGCCTCAAACCTATCTTCTGAAAAAATATATCTCCCCATCTTTGACTATTATCTTTTGTTCTCAGGATTATAGTAGCTGCATCAGTTTTAGGTTACTCTCCCTTTAAGTTAGGGAGCATCATAGAAAGAAATGGTTCCCAAGATGTAATTTCTAATTTTATTGATTCTTTGTTGACATCTGGGGCAATTCGGAATACTTTCTATTTAATTCTGTAACTGTAATATGCAAGTACGTTCCAGTCCTTGGCATTGAAACCGAAACATAGTTTACCATAGTATTTGACGTTTTTTCCCCTCTGCTTTCAGTAATTGAGAAAACTCATCCTTTAATAAGTTTTTTGCTAAAATATCCTGAGTGATTTAGATCTGATTGTTTAGGAAAACAAAAGCAATTTCAAAAACCTGGCACTGATTTTTCTACTGCGTTTCGTTGTCTGCAGATAATTAAGGCATTTTTAAAGAAAAGTCTTCTGCAGCTCATATCCGTCCAGTACAGATGATTGGTTGGTCTTAATTGTGACTGTCTACTTGGTGGCAAATGTGAGCATTTTTTTTTAAATTAATCTTGTGTATCTTTTAAAGGAAAGAAAGAGGACCTCAGGGTTATCCCCAACTATGAGTGAAATGATTTAAAATGACAACTCTATAAACATCTTCTAGGAAATAAGTTCCACTGAACTTGATAGGGTTTGTTTATGAGTATCACCTACATGGCTTGTTGTTTGATTTCCTAAGAAGTTGTTAAACATAATAACTGGGCCTAATCAAAATAGAGTACCTTGTTGCCATAGCAACAAGTCAGATGTCTGGCTCACAACCAGGAAGAGTCACAACAAGGTTCTACTTGTGTTCCTCAACAGTTGACCCTAGGAGACCTTTTGCTTCTGATACTGAATGCATAACCTGCAATTGAGACCTTATGTACCATGTATTTGTTTAATCTCCCTTTCAACCTGTTCATACTGATGATCGTCTCTGTATCTCCTGGTAGCAAATTCCATAACATTGTCTTCAATCTCCTCCTTATCTTCATTAGAGGACTCTTAAGCTGTATCTACTCTTAAGCTTTATCTACATCATTTCTACAAGTCTGTGTATCTATCATGTCCCAACTTGCTCACTGTTAGATCGGATGTCCTTCTGGAACCTATGGCGAAAGGCATGCCTGCGAGCGATGCGGGAGGGCGTTGGGGCGTAGTGGTTGCGAAGCTTCTCTAAGAGGGTCTCCCAACTTACCTCATAGACCGGCTGAGGAGCCGTCAAAGCTCGTGCGGTGGCAAACATCTCCCTGCCGCAAAAACTGAGAAAATAGCCGAGCTTCCTGGAGCTGGGGAGCTCAGCGAAGTAGTTTGCACGAAGGACACCTTCGAATCTTGTGAGAAAATCATCCCAAGTTTCTGTGGCAGGCTCGAAGGGAGAGAAAGCCGGTAAAGCTGTCATCCTGAAAAGGACGGAGTTTAGTGGCAGGCGCCCAGCGACCTATCGTCGCTTTGGCTAGTGACCAGCTTTGAGGTGACTTCGCTGTGAGGCTGCCTGCACGATCAGCCTCTCTCCGGCTTTTCGGCCAGCTGTTCTTGTCAGAAGTCCCCACTCGTTGCCAGTGTTAGATCGGATGTTGCCGGGCTGACAGAATGGAGGCGAGGCTTGGATTTAAACAGGAACGCTTTGTTTCTCTGTTTCAGCACCACAAGCCTGCACTCTGAGAGGAACAGCAACTTTGGCGTTTGGCAGCTCCCTTTTATAGTGGAGCTGTCAAACTGTCAGCCAATCAGGATGCCCCAATCTCCCGCCAGCCGGCTGCTTGCGCTTTAGCCAATGAGGCTTCGACAAGCAGCCGGCTTGGCTATTTTGGCGGCGGCATAAGTCCGAGGACTTAACGCTCACCTTACTTCTAAGAGAAAAAGACTCCCGTGGTTGTTGTACACCGAGTTGGACTTTTCTATACCTCTCCCAACTCAAAAATATCCTTTTTTTAGGTTGTCCACGATGGCAGGCGCTGTTGAAATGTGGTTGTGACATATTCTTGACTAGCTGCAACTGTAAAACTGTTAGATTTGAGTATTTCCCATAGTATTCCAATGAACAGTACTATAACCGAATTATCGTCCTTTTTCCCCCTTGATCAGACATATATATTGCTTTTGTGTTTCATAATAGTGATCTACCAGTGAGGTAATTATCTTTGACTTTTAGCTCATTTCCTCTCATTATTCTATTAGCGGAGAAGAGCTGGCATTGTAACTTATCGGTTGCACAGAAAGTCAAATATTTTGTGATTCCTACATAATTTTGCAATTAGTGATAAGAAAACATGTGGCATCAATGGTGCAAATTAGTACCGAAAGCACTTCAATAAAACGAGTGCTCTGTTTCTGATTGTACTAATTTAACTGTTCTCTGGCTCCCGTAATTGGTAAGATTATGTATTTTTGGATAATAACATTAATATCTTAATGAAGGAAGAAAAAACATTTGATATCTAATTCGAAGTACAAACTGTTAGATTATTTTTTAACAAAATGGATAATGGTAGAGAGGAAGAATGGTTTCGGATAATCTAAAAAAATCAACAGATGCCTTGCCTAATATAGAGAAATATAGAAATCTAAAGGTTAATCGAAAGAAGAAAATGATTTTCTCTCTAAAAACTTTCTCTACCAACATGGTGGGAAATAATGAAATGAAATATGTATATGTGTACTTTGTCACTGCCGCCATACTTTTAATTTGTTTACGATGTAAACGTTATTTAACTCGTAGAAATGGAAAACTACTTATAGTTAATTTATGAGTGAATTCACATTACCTCAGTCGCATCGGATTTAAAAACACCAAGGAGCATCACAGAACAATCTGAAATCCTAGGACATGATACATGCTAAAATTATGTTATCAGCTATGAGAAATTATTCTTAATGTCATCATGCACCTTTTCTCGCCCTTAATCCTACAAATATATACATATTTTGTAAGCTATTATAAACAACAAGCAGAAAAAGGGCTCAAGGGTTTTGGGGTATTCCGCCCCCCACCCGCCTAGAACTAGAAAAAAAAACAATTCTTGGCTCATAACAAAGTATGGTTAGATGCTACAATTCATACTGCAATGCACCGTGATGCACCTTTCTTTGGAAACAAATCCAGAACACTTGCACATTTCTAGTTTCCCTTCACTAGATTCGATTGCCCACTAAGAGTGCAGTGGTTAGAATGCAGTACTGCAGGCTACTTCTGCTGATCACCGGCTGCCAGCAGTTTGGCAGTTCGATTCTGACCGGCTCAAGGTTGACTCAGCCTTCCATCCTTCCGAGGTGGGTAAAATGAGGACCTAGATTGTTGGGGGCAAGAGGCTGACTCTGTAAAACCACTTAGAGAGGGCTGTAAAGCACTATGAAGCGGTATATAAGTCTAAGTGCTATTGCTATGTAGTAGTAGGTTTAGTGGTTAAAATCTAAAATAATTCAATCCCCTTCTTTTTAAGAAACACTTCATCCTTGTCTTAATGCCAAAGACAAATCCATTTGTGTTTTCCCTGTTTCTCTTTGTTTCACTTAGGACCGTGATGGCGAACCTATGGCTGTTTTACTTCAGGTTCAGCCAGCTGTTCGTCGGGTTTCTGGCGCTCTGGCACACGCGTGCATGCGCGCACTTTCTGGTTTGGGCACTCTGTACCTAAAAGGTTCACCATCAGTGACTTAGGACAAAATCTTGGGTTTCACTTTTATTTTCTATAAGAAATTGAGTGTTCAGTAGAAGAGTTCGGGAGATAGACAGATATTAGTGCTGTTTAGCCATTATGGTTGCAGATGGGTTATTATTAGAAACATGTACATACATAAAATAGATATTCTGTGGAGGGTGCACAGGTACCTCTGAATGGGGAGGGGTATCTATATTAGTATCTATGATACTAATAAATAGGGGGACCCTCCCTCTTACAAGGAGACAATCGTGACACAGAGTAATCTACACATAAGCTTAGACAAGACTTTAGCAGGACTATTGCATTCAATGAAAGGGTTTCAGTATGAATGAAAAGCACAGTGTGAGATAGATAGAGAGATAGAGAGAGAGAGACAGAGATTAGATAGATAGATAGATACCGGTAGATGATAGATAGATAGATAGATAGATAGATAGATAGATAGATAGATAGATAGATAGATAGATAGATAGATAGATAGATATGGAAGGAAGGCAGGAAGGAAGATAAATACCGGTAGGTAGATAGATAGGTAGATAGGTAGGTAGGTAGGTAGGTAGGTAGATAGATAGATGATAGATTAGATAGAAAGAAGATAGATAGATAGATAGATAGATAGATAGATAGATAGATAGATAGATAGATAGATAGATGATTGATGGATGGGTGGGTGGGTGGGTGGCAGGGGTGGGTTCTGGATTTTCCTACTGCCGGTTTGCTCAGGGACGCGCCACGCATGCAGGTTGCGTGCCATGCGTGCGGGTCACGGGCGTGCGCACGCTTCATGCACATGTGCACATGCGCAGTACAAAAAAAAGCTGCGCATACGCAGAAGCAAAAAACAAGATGGTGGCGCCATAGGCGCCACCGAGAGAACCGGTTTGGGGGCATGGCAGGCCTGGGTCGCTGCCAGTTCCAGCGACCCAGGCCGCCACATTACTAACGGTTCTATAGAACCGGTCCGAACCCACCTCTTGTGGGTGGGTGGATGGAGAGAGAGAGAGAGATAGAGATAGAGATAGAGATAGAGATAGAGATGATAGAGATATATAGAGATCGATACAGATAGAGATGATAGAGATAGAGATCGAGATGATCGAGATAGAGATAGAGAGAGATCGAGATAGAGATCACACACACACACACACACACACACACACACTTATATATTGAAGCATTTCCTTGTAATAGAAGATGTATCTAGAATACCCATTTATGATGTTTTTCCAAGCTCTTTTTTTTTTCAGGGTGACAAAAAGTGTCTCTGTACAAAGCCATCGTATACATTTCTTTCTCTTTTTTCTCTTTTTTTAATTTATATTGCTTAGATCTTCTAAGCATTCAAGGTGGCAATGATTAGGGGGTCTTCTTGCCTCCTCTATGTCATCCAGCCGTAGCTTTGTGAAGCAGGCATGAATCTAAGCCACAGTGATTAGCTCAAACCCATCCAGTGAGCTCCTTAATTGAGTGGTGAATTAAACCTGGATCACCACAGATCAACGCTTCGGTTTATTTGTCTGTTTATCCCTTTTGCTCACTTTGGGGAAGACATTAGCTGAGAAAATGCTCAGGTTTTAATGTTAGCAATCATGCCATGGCGTAGCCCTCCTCTGTCTGCCAGGGAAAAAGTGCTGTACAGAAATGTGCATCTCAGAATAGTTTAACTGAATTTATTCCTCCGTAAGGAGCTTTCAGGAAATCCCAGGTGTTGATAGCTGATGTGGTGCAAATGTCATTAACGTTCTGTCAGTGTTCTTTGTCGGTGTGCTAATGATGCCCTGCTGATCGGGCATGGAGAGGCTTCCTGGACTCAAAACCTTCGTACAAGTCAATCAGAATGAAGAAGCTTTTGTCACCCCACCTGCGTAGTAAGATAGATATGTGGTTTCTTCTCACTCCAGGCTTTATAATGAAACCAATGTGCAACCTTCAGTAAAAAAAAAAAGGCTAATGTCAGGTATGAAGAATCAAGAACAATAAGTTCCAGTTAAACTGATTTATTGCTCATGTCTATAACGATCAACTAAAGATCAGCAGTAAATTGGTGCTAGATAAGAGTCTACGGGATTCAAGAGGGGTTAGACCAAGACGGCTTGTGGGAACGTAATGACTCCAGGCTGATTCCTCTCTTGACTCCGCCTCTGCTTTTCCTTCTACTACAGCAAGGTACTGATTTCTACCAATGTAGACTCAATTGTCAGGGTTCCAAGTAATACATCCATGATAAAGAGAACTCTGAGGCAAGTAGGTTCCTCAAAGAATTGATTTATTGGACATATCATATTGGCATAAGCTGGTGAAAACCGACTCTGAATATTCCCGCGGTTTTCACCTAATTAAAAGTAAAAGTTTCTCCCTCTTCCCAAACAGTCAGTCACATGGTCCAATCAAGGTCCCATCTGGTTGCCTGGTGACATTGCTTCTCCTCTCCCTGGCCACCTGTGGGAAAGTCCTTGGCTCCCAGGAGAAAGTATTTTGTTTTGACTACAACCCGCCTCTATCTCTATTCCCCCCTCCCTATCTCTCAGCTCCAGTGTGGCAACACTGAAGCCTCAAAATGACCTCAGTCAGGTCATCTTCAGGGTTGACATCAATTAGATTAACTAGGAATGTTTTGCAACTTACCCTCTAAGTAGAGATAGGCCTTTTCCCAGCCCTGCCCACCCCTCTTCATCTATGGGTGCAATCCCGACCTAAAAGTTAAACTTTAATTCATATCCATATTCTCTGGCTTTAAGTTCACTTTTGAAAGTGTTAATAGATTATATGTCCAGCCTTCTTGCGATTCTTCTTAGAAGATTCCTTTAATATTCCTCGCCTACAGACATAAATTTTGCCAAACAACAGCAGACTACTTGCATCATAAACCATATACTCTGGGAACTATTAGGGAGGAGCTGTGTTCACCTTCTTTCTCTCACACAAACTATCTAAGGTGAGTTGTCTCTTCCTCCTCTGGAATGTACTCTGTCCCTCCTGGGAATCTGGACAACATTCCCTCACATTATCCCATTCCTCCTGCATTGTTGTTGTGGTTGTGATATCATGTTGATTCTGCAGTCAATTGATCAGAATAGTGTCAACTTGCAAAGCTTTCCAGACCAGCTTTCAAGTTGCCATAAGCAGGAAGTGGGGGGAAACTGACGGAGCTGTTTGGCTGCCTCAACCGAAAATACATTCCACACATGCCTTTCTACAGATTGTATCCCAGGCTACTGGAGCCAGCAGGAGGTGGGTGGGTTTTAGAGCCAGCCAACGTGTTCCATTGGAGAATGTGATTTATGACACACCTAGGGAGGAGGGGGGAGACAGGGTCATGGGGTCAGAGCTGACTCCACTTGAGTAATTGCCGGAATGTTGTTCCTAATAAATGACTGGATTTCTTTTGAAATTTGGCTCGAGGCTCATGAATTAATTAGGGCATCTTTCTGAAACTTCACAAATAGCAGATCTCAGGGCCATGATAAAAGATGTATCCTTGCTGTATATTTTCTTTCCAAATATTTTAAAAATAATTTGTGTAGGAGACGACCAGGCTGAGCCTGACAGCAGGGTCAAACCATCATTAGTTTGGAGTCTCTACACCCCATAAGAGACCTAAGTCAACCTCCCCCCCTGAAGTCCTTTGACTCTTATCTGGTGCCAATTCGTCTTGACCATTAGTATAGGCTGCATGGAATTAAACTCACAGTGCTTTTGAACTCTATCCTGGCTCCTGACATTTTACATCTGATAATTTTTAAATAAAGGGGTGTTTCCTGCAGTAGAGAAGAAGCATAGACCAAATCTGCAGATCTTTTCAATTAGGAGAATGCTAAGATGTTGTTAATGGCAGAAAGTGAAGAGGAACTAAAGAGCCTCTTGATGCGGGTGAAGAAGGAGAGTGCAAAAGTTGGCTTGAAACTCAACATTAAGAAAATGAAGATCATGGCATCCGGCCCTCTCAATTCCTGGCAAATAGATGGGGAAGAAATGGAGGTAGTGACAGATTTTATTTTCCTGGGCTCCAAGATCACCACAGATGGGGAATACAGCCAAGAAATTAAAAGACTCTTGCTCCTGGGGTGGAAAGCTATGGCAAATCTAGTCAGCATACTAAAAAAGCAGAGACATCACCCTGCCAACAAAAGTGTGTATAGTCAAGGCTATGGTTTTCCCAGTTGCAATGTATGGCTGTGAAAGTTGGACCATAAGGAAGGGTGAGTGCCAAAGAATTGAGGCCTTTGAACTATGGTGCTGGAGAAGACTCCTGCGAGTCCCTTGGACTGCAAGGCGATCAAACCGGTCAGTCCTAGAGGAGATCAACCCTGACTGCTCTTTAAAAGGCCAGATCCTGAAGCTGAAACTCAAATACTTTGGCCACCTAATGAGAAGGAAGGACTCACTGGAGTCCTAATGCTGGGAAAGACTGAGGGAAATAGAAGAAGGGGACGACAGAGAATGAGGTGGCTGGATGGAGTCACTGAAGCAGTCATCGTGAGCTTCAATGGACTCCAGGGGATGGTAGAGGACAGGAAGGCCTGGAGGAACGTTGTCCATGGGGTTGTGATGGGTCAGACACGACTTTGCAACTAACAACAACAACAAAGATGTTGTTAAAAAGAAAAGGAAGACATTCTTTAAGAACTTCCTTCCTGCAACTCCATTGGAGTCCTAAGATTGGCTGGGATGTTGGGGACAAAATATTACATTCACTTTAAATATGAATAAACTATGCTTTTCCGAAATGCAGCTTTGGAGAAACCTCAGGAGCTCGGCGGTAGAGCATTTCACTGTCATAATTACAAATTCAGCGGACAGTGGCTGAAATCTAAAACTCTTCAAGCTCATGATTCTGTCAGGGTGCATCTTGTAACTGTAAATCGCAAAACACGATAAACAGTGAGTGTAAAAATGAATTTGGGTGAGATTTAATAATAGAGTGGGAGTTCTTCCTAAGCTCATCACTCCCCCTTCTTCGCCTTTGTGCAACTCTGGAAACAGTGTAATTGTCTACTTAAATGAAAAGATACACAGTTCATCAGCTATGATTAAATGTAATATCCAATGGGGAATGCCTTCCTTCTCTCAGCAATTTTAGTGAGTCAGTCAAGTTCTCTGTATTCACCCTATATTATATTAACCTGGCAATGAAGCTAGTTATATATACGGTTTTCTAATTGTGAGTGTGTGCATTATTTTAATATGAAATGGTTTGTGTGTGTGCATGTGTATGTGTCTGTTGTCTGTCTGTCCATCCTATCTAGCTATCCTGTCTGTCTACCATCCATCCATCCATCCATCCATCCATCCATCCATCCATCCATCCATCCCTAAAATTACATTGCATGTACTTGTCCTTCAGTGATGAATGTCTGATTAAAACATCAAAGCAGCCCAAAGAACAGTATCAAAAGTTACTGTGGCATATTCATTCCAGATTTAAGATTTTGTGAATTGGATATTCACAGGTGACTTTGTGCCCAGAGGGTTTTTCTTGAAGGACAGGCTTCAAGCAGGGAAGGTGATGTATATACCAAGCTAAGCTAGTGTGTCATACAGAATATAAATCTATCATATAAAGTAAACGAAGCAAAATATTTGTGACAAGATCTGTTTAAAGTTGAGAGATTGAAAAAAAAAGGGTCATCCTCTGCTCTTCTACGGGATGCCATTTTTAAAATATGCAGATTACTCACCTGGAATCTGAACTCCATTCTGCTCATACACACGTATACACACATAAGCTCAGTTTTGCCTTTGGCCATAGTCATACAATTCCAACGAAGAACAAAGTAAGTCCTAAGGTCCTAAGATCTGCTCATCCATTCTACAATAGCGAAGTGTCAAACCTGGCAACGTATAATTCTGTCAATTCATAAATCTCCCTTGGTTACAGAGCTGTTTTTTCTCCGTGTTCCACCTTTCTTTGTGTCATGAATGCAACAGAGCACTCTGTGTGCAATAGGATCAACAATTGTAATGCATTCTTTAAAAGAATAGAATAGAATTCTTTATTGGCCAAGTGGGATTGGACACACAAGGAATTTGTCTTAGGTGTATATGCTCTCAGTGTACATAAGGAGAATAAAACACATTCATCAAGAATAAAAAGATGCAACACTTAGTTAGTGATAGTCAAGGTTACTAATAAGCTACCAAATTGTACTAGGAAACAAATAAAAACAATATAATTGAAAGATACAAGCAAAATGGTTACATCCATACTTGCCGAGAAAACAGGTAGAAAATTGAGAATTTTGTTTGCTTTTTTTATATATATAAAAAAAGAAACACAGAAAAGTCCTGACCCTTCCATTTGATGTTTTAGCTTAACTGATAAGAGAGTGTATCCAATAACAATCTTAAAAATATATTCATACATATACCCAGGTAATAATGGATCCTATTGTTGAGCCTAAGTGTTAACATGTACTTACATTCACCTTTACTATCTGTAGCTCTAACTGCAAATTTTATGCTATAAATGGATAACAGTACCTCCAGTTATTATTTATTATTATTTATTAAATTTGTATGCCGCCCAACTCCCAAGGGACTCTGGGCGGCTATATATATAATAGGTTTTACTAAATAGCTAATTCACAGCACCCCTCTATCTCTCACCTTCTTTACATGACTTAGATTCTATACATACAAACATGTACAAATTCTTTTGTATAACTAGAATTTTAAGTAGGCTACAATATGTGTCTCTGTGTAAAGGCAGACTAACTATAGCCTTTCCTGTAGAAGTGTGCTCATAAACTGAATTCCTCTGATAGATGTGAGATTTTATTGGATTAAATTGTATCATTTCAATCTGAGATTGAATTGTTGTCCACATTCCAAAGAAACCTAATTCTGTATTAATGGAATGGGAATTGGGTCATTTGGAAGAGATGACAGAGTATCAAGTTATATATCCCATAAAGGATATATGTTGTCTGAGAAAGACTGTCAGAGCCAAGGGGAGGAGTCAAATAGGGAATTAGTTTAGAGTCTCTACATAGTCACAAGAGGATGAAGTCTAACCCCACTTTAATGCCGTTAAATCTTATCTAGTTTTACCCACTGCAAACCATTAGTTTGATAAGATTCCTAGTATAGGCTTGAGCAATAAAGTAGCCATTTGGAAACTTTACGTGTGAACCTGATGATTCGTGCTTGACATATGTTCCCGATTGTGCCTATGGCAGGGAGAACCTGAATTCCCCTGTCAGGATTGATCAATACCGACAAGGATCTGTTGTCCATATTTGATTAATCATGATCAATTGTAGGTTTTGGGACCAAATTACATTTATAAGGATAAAAAAGGAAGTGCAACAATTTTAGGATCAAAGTTTTTTGTTTTTTTGTTTTAGTTGAGTTGTGGAAATTAGGTCATAGAAGTACTGTTTTCCAGCTTCAAAAATTCCACCTTAAATTTAGCCATCAAGGTTATTAATTCCGTAGGGGAGAGTGGATTAATATTATGCCTGCACTCAACGGGACCAAGCTTCTTTGAAAGTTTTTACAACCTCTAGCTATCTTTGGCCATTTTTTTTTCCATAGCTATCTAGAAGTAATAAAGTGAAGAAATTATCTATGAGACCTCCCTGGTAGATTTGGAAAGGTCCTTATGCCAGCTCTGAGATAGGGAATGGCTAGTTTTGAGAGAAGAAAGAATTTCACACTTGTTAAGATGCAACATATGTGCCAGGTCTATTTTGTTTTTTGTTTTTTGTTTTTTCTGTAGGAGGACTTCATGAACATGGGTGCTCTCAAAAAGAGAAAGAAAATAAGAGGGGAATGTGTAATAAATAGCAGTGTGTTATTACTCTGAGAGATTTAGTATGGTACTTTGGGGATTCTGTGTTGGCCTCCACTTTATTTAAGAACCTTTCCATGAGATCTGTAGGAAAAACTAAAGAGAATTTTAATTAAATCCACATATAATAAATGTGTCAGTAACGCAAACTATAGGGTGGGCAGAGCAATAATAGAGAGCCTAGGGAGATTTGAAACATGGGCAGGGAGTCATAAAATATGAGGTTGAATCTAAAAATTGCCTGCACAACCCCCAGAGCAAATTTTATGGAATGCATAAATTTATGAGGGAATAGTTAAATGGTTGATGATGATGACTAAATGGTTGTGAATGTTTTATTTTAAATATAGTTGGGGTTTTTTTCCCCTTTCTTTTTTAAATTGTTTTTATATGTTTTATTTTTTTATGATGTAAGCCGCCCAGAGTCCTTCGGGAGTTGGGCGGCATATAAATTTTATAAAATAAATAAATAAATAAATGACAAAACAGGGGCAAAGCCACTTACATGGGTGAAGTACAGTTTAAAATTATCTCCACATCTTGGCATCCAGACTCCAAAATTAGAGTAAATTATGGTGATCTGCGGTGTTGGTCTTGATCATACCCAAGCATATTAATTTCTAGCACTAATGGTATGATCGGTAACAATCATAACTGAGATTTCTCAAATCTCGAGTGAAGCTTTTCTCATAAGCAGATTAAATGCTTTGATTGTTCAACAAGAAATAATATATGTCACAAAGAAAAGAAACTGGCAAGGCTGAAGGAAGTAGAAGGAGAAGACAATGGATGAAATACATGAACTGGTTAAAAAGATTCCTGGATTGTTTTTTTTTAATGTATTTTATTTTTATTTTTAAATATATATAAGTATTGAATACATGAACAGTGTGGCATCTGGGTATCGTTAATTTTGATACCAAATAATATTGATAATATTGATAAACTTAATTACCTTAATCATACTCACATCATTATAATATCATTATAAATATTACAATTAAGGTTGTTAACATTTTAGTATTTTCTCCACCATGTATATAATCTTTCATCATTTAATTATTCAGCATTTTAATACACAATACTAATAACCATGATATTGTTGTTTAAGTGTACATAATACAATCACCTTTCAACTTCTAATCCTTTCATCCACGTACTGATTTTAAAATACTATATAGGAATATGTATAATAATACCCCCCCCTTTCTAATTTCTACCTCTATTCTAAATCTTGATAACACAAATCTTATTTCTATCCATCATCTCTTGCCCGTGGATTGTCCTTAGAAGAGCTGAGTTATTTTCATTAAAGATGAGTCAACATGGTCCTTATTTGATCCCAGAGGTTCAACTCAATCCATTCTACAAGTGCACTTAACTTTGAAGAAATGGTTGTGAGGATCCAGATAGAAATCATGGAACTGTTGTCTTGCTTCAACAGTGAGCAAGGGACAGTGAAGAACGCTGTGTTTGGATGCTAAAGCCGCAAATAAACCTTTAATTTAGTGGGTTCCCCCCCCCTTTCTCTCAGTGGAGAGAATTCACACATAACACACGCGTGCACATTGTTGTGCATATATAATGAGGGGCTTCCTTTGTTCCCACACCTCAACTTTCAACAGAAGAGAAAGGGCACACTAACAAATGAATCCCCCAGTAGCTATTTCTGAAAGGAGGAGATACTTCCCTGGTTGATTGAAAAGTCATGAAGCTGATACGCGACATTATTTAATTAATAACATTTGCATGCTCAAAGAGAAAGAGGTTATGGTTTTAATTCTTAATACGCTGGCATAAACAAAGCAATTCCGAGTCTGTTGGACTCCCTGAAGCTTCATAAATATGCATCCAGCTGTTCTTTATTTCTCTGTATCCCAAAGAAATTGTGATGCTGAATAGAATTAAGGCCTCTCCTTGATTTATACTTTGCAGTGACCAGTTTGCAGATCTTGAAAGGAAAATGGCCCTGAATTCCAAGGAAAAGAAAGAATAGACAGGAAGAAACTCTGAATTGTGAATCTTACCCCCACCACCCAAAACCCCTGAGCTGTGTGAGAGAGAAGATAGACACAAGTTCATATTAATTGAAGAAATAGCTACTGATTTGTATCAGTAGCCTCTAAAATAAGGTGCATTGTTTATAAATTTGAATTCCCCATCTGCATTTGCAAGCCAAAAAACAAACAAACAAACAAAAAAAAAAACCACAACCATCTTTGGACTCGCACATCTATAGACCCATCTTATCATATGTTCCTCATTCCTTCCAAAAAAAAAAATGTTATTCTTGAAAGGAAGCAGTGAAGAAAGGAAGGGAACAAAACTAAACACAACAATGAAAGAGAAGATAGAATTAGAGGAGGAGACACTGTTTGCCTAAGGAGGGAAGTAATATCTGCTGAAAAGGGGGCAAGGGTTTGTTGCCTTTTGCCTCATTGAGTAAAAGAAGCACAGGAAGCATTTATTATGGTGGAATTATCAGCTAAAGAAGAGGGGTAGTAAAGAGGCATGCCAGCATGGAATTGTTGTGGCCCGCCAGCGGCCTGTGCAGCTGGTGGCTGATTCCGACAGCGAGGAGGCTGGTGTGATTCGCCAGTGGCCTGTGCAGCTGGTACCCGAGTCGGACAGCGAGGAGGCTGGAGAGGACTCGGTGCCAGAGGCAGGGATTCAACCAGGGCCTTCAGAACCTCCAGAAGCTCCCATAAGTGAAGAGGAAGAAGAGGAGGAGCCTCTTCTCAATGCACGCGCGTGCAGAGCTGCCAAAAGGCAGGAATGGCTCCTAAGGAGGAGGTCTCCTCGGGAGTAAGATTTGGGACTAATTGGCCACTCCCTTAGCCTATTTAAGGGATGACGATGACTGAGCCAAATGGCAGGAAACAACGTGGTTCATGTCTTGTTTCCAGAAAAGTCTGGTCGGCTCTTATTCTCTCCTCTCTCTCTCTCTCTCTCTCTCTCTCTCTCTCTCCATCTTTCCTGCTAATTGCCTCTGGGCATTTTGCCAACCACAGTAAGATTACTGTTATCTGAAAGACTGTTCCCTCAGAATTGAGTTATTTTTCCTTGGATTCTTGCCAGCTGTTAATGAAGTTGAATTAACAGCCGTGGTTCAGAAAAGACTGATTTAAACTGTATTTGTGTTTGAACGACTACTAAGAAAGCTCATTAGTAGTACTTATTTAGTAAACCAAGGTTTGTACGGACTCTGTGTGTACTGTGTTCTTTTGGGTCGGCAGCTGGGGCAGAACAGGAGTCTCTTTGAAGAAGTGGCATAGACTGGACTATGGAAGCTCTTATCTGCTGGTTCTCAAGGAAATGCAGTCAGATTCATGTACATAGGCACTGAACAATAAAGAAATTGCTTTGGCTTATTCACAGAGTTGTGGCCTGATATTAAAGCTTGGATGTTTCTATAGACTTCAGCATTAAAGACTCAGAACCAATCTCTGATTCTATTTGATTCTATATGAGCCGCAGTGGCGCAGTGGTTAGAGTGCAGTACTGCAGGCTACTTCTGACTGCCGGCTGCCTGCAATTTGGCAGTTCAAATCTCACCAGGCTCAAGGTTGACTCAGCCTTCCATCCTTCCGAGATGGGTAAAATGAGGACCCAGATTGTTGGGGGGCAATAGGCTGACTCTGTAAACCACTTAGAGAGAGCTGTAAAGCACTGTGAAGCGGTATATAAGTCTAAGTGCTATTGCTAGTGCAAATGCTATTTGTGATTAGTCTCATCAATTTGTTTTATTTTTGTATCCCATCTTTATTATTTTTACAAAGAACCCAAGGCGGCAAACATATCCAACACACCTTTTTTTCTCCTATTTTCCCTCACAACAGCAACCCTGTGAGGTGGGTTGGGCTGAAAGAGAAGATAGTAACTGGACCAAGGTTACCCAGTTGGCTTCTGTGGCTAAGACGAGACTTGAACTCATGGTCTCCTGCTTTCTAGCCTGGTGCCTTAACCACTAGGCCAAACTGGCTCTCCTAGAAACTCCTTTTATTTTTGCAAGTCTAAAACAACCCCTATCCTTCTTGGCAGATCATTGCTGTAGGATGGGGGGGAAACCTTGTTTTTCCTTTGTAACTACAGTAGTCTTAGCAGAATTTTTTTTAAAAAATAAAAAAAAACACTGGAAGATAAAATGTTTTTATATTATTATTTCTGTTTTAATTGGGTAATGGTTTTTCCTTTTTCCACTGCGAGATGCACATTGAAAATGAAAAAACAAAACAAAACCTGAAGTAAAACTGGTTTCCTTCTACGATTATTCTCGGTTCGCATTAAACAGTTTTGTTGAGTTTTATGATCTCTCCTAAAATGCAGATAAAGCATTTCCTGTAATTAAAATGAAATAAAATAATATCATTTTCATGAAAGGGAATGACTAGTTTTAGATACTTTTACCCCCCTAATGGAATTCTTTTTTTTTTTTTGAGTAAGTTAATTAATATTTTCACTCATGAGCATTCAACTGAAAAGAACTGATTTGGGGTTTTAATTATTTATTTTTAAGAATTATCATGTCCTGCTGGGCAGTTTTCCGAAGAAGAGAGAACAATCTTTTGTGATGCTGTGAGTCTTTATTACTTGCCTATATGATATTATATTAATGGAACAAAGTTGTTTATTGTTTCTTGTATGGCTTGAATCCTAGTCTTTAAAAGGTCAATTAATGGCCCTACTAAATTATTTGTAGCTGTATTAGATTCTGTGGGGATGTTGTAGCAAAAGAAGAAGAAGAAGAAGAACAATAACAACAACAACAACAACAAAAGCAGTGTGTAGAGTATTGTCCATGTAAATTAGACCTTAGTGTGAAACCAAAGTAAGTCATTTTGATTTATCTCATAGTAATGGGGTTATTTCAACCTCGTATCTTACAAGAGGTATGCTTAAAACATCCCTTGCACATTGGTTTGTGTTAAAGGTTACTCAGACGGACAAACATTATTGTTCCCATGGCAATTTTGTTCTCTTGTTTTGTTCTGCATAACGGCACCTCTCTGCAGGATCTTATTGTTGGTTTAAGAATTAAGTATTATTCCAGGAAAAGATATCCCTATTTTCTACCATGCATTCCTTCTGAACAGTAGTTATTGGTTTGAATTGGAAAGTTCTCAATAAAACACCCATTTCTATATGTTCAACCTCACTTAAAGACATCAAGCTGCCTATGTATTTTGAGTGAATATAGGGTAGAGCTTTACAAATAGTGTAAGGCTCAGCATTGTGTTTATAACCTGTTCTTTCTCTTTGTGTTGACAGGTTAAGAGCTAAATTTCATCAACATTAAATATGTTTCGACATTTAACCTGACGATTTGTTTCTCAAAGAATTCAACTTTAAGCCTTTGGAGAGAAATTATAATTATATTTATAATACAGACTGTAATCCTATCTCTTTGGTGTCATTCCTGGACAAAATCTTTCTCAGTCTATTAAGTCTACTAAGGAATGATGCAGGGGTGAAATTCAAAATTTTTCCCTACCGGTTCTGTGGGCGTGGTGTGGCTTGGTGGGTGTGGCAGGGGAAGGATACTGCAAAATCCCCATTCCCTCCCCACTCTGGGGCCAGCCAGAGGTGGTATTTGCCGGTTCTC
Organism: Thermophis baileyi; assembly: GCA_003457575.1. Lineage (NCBI taxonomy): Eukaryota > Metazoa > Chordata > Lepidosauria > Squamata > Dipsadidae > Thermophis > Thermophis baileyi. The sequence goes on from QLTV01012191.1 coordinate 1,011,767, forward strand.
CGAACTACTCAAAATTTCCACTACCAGTTCTCCAGAACCTGTCAGAACCTGCTGAATTTTACCCCTGGCATGATGGTCATTTTTAGCGTCAGTTTTGCCACAACCCTTGTCCACAAAAGAAGGCAATAATAGCTATTGTCCCTAATTCTATCCCCCAAACAAATATATAATTGCTTGGGGTTTTTGCAATTCTTTTTTCTTCTTCTTCTTCTGTTGGTTCCAAAAGTTCCATTTTTAGCGAGTTTAGGGACCGGAAGAGACAGGAGCGGGGGGGGGGGGGGAGAAATCTATATAGTACATGAGAAAATCAATGTTGACTTGCTTAATAAGAATGGTTAGAGACCCAGTTTCTCTTCTTTCTGTAATTATTTACTTTGCCGCTAGATTCTCATTGTTTTTCGTAAACAATTGGTGGTATGGTTTTTCACAATGTTTATATTTAATTATCGTAGAAGCAATATGCAAACGTAAATCGCAAGACACATATATATTTGTTTGGCTTGTTTTACCTGTGCATCACTTTCAGTCTTGAACTTTTTCATTGTTGTTACAGCAGATTTTTTTTTAACCTAATTTATTCCCTCGGGAAGATAACCAGACTTCTCTTGTTCTTCCACGATGCCTGATTTTATTTTTTTGTGTTCATATCCGGGGCTATTTTTTAAATTTGTGTATGGAATTTATTTTAATTGTATCCAACACTAATTACAAGGAAAATATGAAATTTAAAAAAAACAAAAAACCCTGCTTTGGGATTCCATGTTTAGAACTGAAACAGATAAATCCAGATTTCTATAATTTGAAGTCAGATTTAATGGAACGTTGGGCATCCAGGTTAAATGTCTCAACAGTTTATAAATGGCAAAATAAGAATAGTTACGATCGTTTGCAAAATGCTGCCCATAAAGTTGCTATTAATTCCTTTATATTAGTTATGATCACCCATTCCAGTAGTCTCTGGGAAGCTTACAAAACCTAAAATTGTAAAACTATTAAGATACAAGGGTGATGATAAAGCCAACCCTGGTAGCATTTATTGTTGCCATTTTGCAATTTTTAGAGTTAAATGTAGGGAAATAACAGGGAATACTCAGTAAACGACATCCAATTTGGTGCAGTGGTGCAGGCAACTGGTTAGAAACTGGGAGGTTGTGAGTTCTAGTCCCACCTGAGACACCAAAAGCAGTTTACAGATTAACAGAGTTGGAAGGGTCCTGGTAGGTCATCTAGTCCAACCCCCCGCCCAAGCAGGAGACCCTACACCATTTCTGACAAATGGCAGTCCAATCTCTTCTTGAAAGCCTCCAGTGATGAAGCTCCCACAACTTCCGAAGACAACTTCTGTTCCATTGGTTGATTGTTCTCACTGTCAGAAAAGTTCTCCTTATTTTTAGGTTGAATCTCTCCTTGGTCAGTTTCCATCCATTATTCCTTGTCTGGCCTTCAGGTGCTTTGGAAAATAGCTTGACCCCCTCCTCTCTGTGGCAGCCCCTCAAATATTGGAACACTGCTATCATGTCTCCTCTGGTCCTTCTCTTCACTAGACTAGCAATGCCCAGTTCCTGCAACCGTTCATCATCTGTTTTAGTCTCCGGTCCCTTATAAGTTCCATCTTATACCACTGCAGACTCATGACTTCCCTGGTCCTTCTCTTCACTAGACTAGCCATGCCCGGTTCCTGCAACCATTCATCATATGTTTTAGTCTCCAGTCCCCTAATCATCCCAGTTGCTCTTCTCTGCACTTTTTCTAGAGTCTCAACATCTTTTTTTATAGTGTGGTGACCAAAACTGGATGCAGTACTCTAGGTGTGGTCTTACTAAGGCTTTATAGAGTGGTATTAGTACCTCCCTTGATCTTGATTATGTTTATCCCTCTGTTAATGCAGTTGGGTGACCTTGGGCTAGTCTGTTCCAGCACTAAGAAGCGGGCACTGGCAAACCACTTATGAAAAACCTTGCCAAGAAAACTGAAATAAACATAGAACATAAATTTAATAAAACATTTTAAGGTGCATAAAGTTTTGAAGAGCCCATCATGGTTGAGAATAGGGAAGAATCTCTTGATTAAGAATTTAAAAATGTGCTTCTTTCCACGAGAAATGTGCCAAATTCTCCTTTTGATATGTTTTCATGTTTGATACGTTTTCATCCAAGCCTTCACGGCATCAACACGGCAGAATTAACTGCCTAGAATTCTTGTTTCATTTATTTACTTCTTCCTCGAAGGGTGCTGCATTGCCATATCTGACTTTATTGTATTCCAGAAATTGGAAAAAAAAAAAGATCCTTTGGTGATGAAAAACAATCCCAAAATAAACAAAACCTCAGCTTAAGCCACCAATCTCCATTCTCTCATTCTGCAGTGCTGATTGTCAAAAGGTCAGCGCCCTCTCTTAACATTAAATGAGTTCGTGTGCAGACTTATTTTGAAACTTCAAAATATGACGTGTAATGTTTTTTTGAGGAAGATTGGTGTTTCCACTGTTCTGGACTTTTCTTCAATCTTTTTCCTTGCCTCTTGTGGAAGGCTTTACATATACATAAACTAATCAGTTCAGTCTCTTCCCCTCTTATCTTGTAATATTCAAAATCTTGCTTGACTCTATGGAGATAGGAGGAAAACAGAGGGCAGGGATAATGGGAAGATTATGTTTCCAGACACCCAAATTACTTTTTCTGTCCTTTTGTCTTATGCCGAAAGCCTTTTATTTATTCATTTATTTATTTGGCAAGGTATCAGGAAAGAGAAATCCCACTGTATTGTCCTCAATAGGACAAATTCCAGCACATTAGGGACATTATCAGAAAGATTGGAAAGATTGCTGGAGCATAAACATCCTGTTCAGTGCTATAATACAATTTCCAGTTTCAATATAACTTTATGTGATTGAATTCCCAAGGTAGAAGGCAGGGAATGTTTCTGGGAGGTCTTGGTACATGAAATATAATACGTTTTTGCTTCTTTGAGTGCTTCCTTCATCCATCAGCATGTTAGAAGACAAGATGGAAAACAGGATCCGACTTTCAATAGTCCCATTAATCGATGTTTTCAGTGCATGTAATCTGCGTTTTGATCAAAAAGGACATAGCTCTCTATTTCAGCAGTCTTTTTTTTTAAAAAAAAAATTCCAAGTTGATATATTTGCATAAGTCTAATGGTTAAGGCACCAGGCCAGAAGGCAGGAGACCGTGAGTTCTAGTCCTGCCTCAGCCATGAAAGCCAGTTGGGTTACTTTGGGCCAATCACCAGAAGATGGGGAATTCTAGACCCGCCTTCGGCATGAAAGCCGGTTGGGTGAATTTAGGCCAATCACCAAGAGGTAATGAGTTCTAGTCCCGCCTCAGGCATGAAAGGTTACCTTGGGCCAGTCACTCTCTCTCAGAATATAGCCATGTCCATTGCTTGGTTTTGAATATAAGTTGACCTTCAAATTGCTCAGAACCCATTAAACACACACAGAAATCCAAATTTAATAAAAAATAATTACCTTTTGAAAATCTGCCAATAGATTATTTACGTTAACCTAACATAACAAATCAATTTTGATGTCAGAATTCTAAAAAACATTTAAAGAAGATTTTACTTGAGAAATAAAAATAAACTCTTGTGGAAGGCATCTAGAATGATGTTAGACTGTCTGGCTTAAGCAAATTAAGTATCTTGGCCTAAATTCAAGAGCCTGGGTTGTAATTTCCTTGAAACCTTAGCAGTATAACATGAAGCTGTTCCACTTATTCCAAGCAAACTTCAAATCTACTTTAAAATGAAATAAGTCCTGGCCTGCAGATTTATACCCACACATTTTTAAATAAAGAAAATTGTACTATTAGCCATGTGTTTTTTTTCCCCTTCATTGGGAAAATTGCATCGTTATGTATCCTTCTTAGTGGCTGATTTCTATCAATGCAATGTGATAATTAAGTAATTATGACTTTTTCCATCACTGAGCTGTTATCCTAACATCTTGATGCTAATGTGTACAGTTATTATTAGATTTCAGACAGAATGTATCTCCAAAAATAAATGTGATATATAATTAGCGCTATGCACCAATTTTGTGAGCTTCTTAAATTGCTTCTGAGGAACAATTTGATCTTGCAAAGCACTGTTGCAGTACATCACCTGAAACAGGTGATCACACCAGCCATGGAAACAAAAACAAATGATATTTAGGATGGTACCCAAATCGTAGGAAATTGGAAATCCAAGTGAACTCATCCTGGTGATAGACATTCTATTAATATCTCGTTGTAAGCATACATAGAGCCTGCGAGCGTAAGATTTTGCTCTTTCTTCCTCTCCTCTTTTACACTGATGGACCCAGACACATGTTGCTTCTAATTTGCATTGACATGTTCATGCAAGTCAGAGGTGCTCAATCATTAGACCGAACCTTAGATAACAATCAGCCTGTGGTGCTGCAGTCTTGTACAATTACAGCGAACTTCAGTTCAGTTCCCACTGCCAAATATGGAAATCAAATTTCTGAGAATTTGCATAGAATTTTCATGATGCGTTCCTCTGGGTCATCATTGTAGTATATTAATGATAATGTGAACCTGACAGCTCATCAAGTCAAAAACATGATAATTTGAGGAATGCAAAACCATGTTAAGCATGAAGGGTCTTAGCTGACTTTGGGGATTACACTCTGTATGCCAAATATCTGAGTCACATTGGGTTTCTCATTCTCTGCCGCATTTCGTGGTCCTTTAAATTTAGGAAGTTTGAGCAGCAGCAACTTCTCGGATGGAAAACCTCCAGTTTTTCTGAAAACTGCCTTTCATAACTAACCAATTGTCACTCATGTCATGTTTATTGCATTTTTATTTTTTCCCATTTGTGGGTTTTGCAACTACACCATATTGGGAAGAAAATTAAAGATTTCTTTCCCATAAACCCATTAGCAGCTTTCAAGGTTAGGTTGGCATTACCAATGACAGTACATTACATGACAGTACATGAGCCGTGGTGGCGCAGTGGTTAGAATGCAGTATTGCAGGCTACTTCTGCTGACTGCCGGCTACCTGCAATTTGGCAGTTCAAATCTCACCAGGCTCAAGGTTGACTCAGCCTTCTGTCCTTCCGGGTAAAATGAGGACCCAAATTGTTGGGGGCAATATGCTGACTCTGTAAACCGCTTAGAGAGGGCTGTAAAGCACTGTAAAGCGGTATATAAATCTAAGTGCTATTGCTATTGCGGGCTAATACTGCCAACTGCCAGCAGTTCGATTCTGACTGGCTCAGAGTTGACTCAGCCTTCCATCCTTTTGAGGTCAGTAAAATGAGGACCCAGATTGTTGGGAGCAAGGTGCTGACTCTGTAAAACCGCTTAGAGAGGGCTGTAAAGCACTGTGAAGCGGTATATCAGTCTAAGTGCTGTAAGTGCTATTATAACATCACTTACTCTGAATCTGCAAGCTCATTTCCTGTTGCTTTGGTTTTGCTTGTCGTGTAGAACATTTAATCTAACAAACTACATGTGAAGATATTTGCTGTGGAAATTTACAGGTAATCCTTGACTTACAACCACAGTTGGGAGAAGAATTTCCTTTGCTAAGCAGGGAAGTAGTTAAGTGACTCGTGTTTGATTTTATGACCTTGTTTGGCCACAGTTGTTCAACAAATCACTGCAATTGTTTTAGATGAATCATGTGGTCCTTAATCAAATCCAACTTCCCTGTTTACTTTGCATTTTGGAAGGCAGCTGGGAAGGTCCCGGGACACTTCTACCATCAAAAATAGGTGCCAGTTTTTAATTTTGACACTTAACCATGGGGATGTTGCAATTGGTTGTAAGTCACTTTCTTCAGTACTATTGATCTTCACATAGTTGCAAATCAAAGAGTATCTGTGAAGTTGATTATGAAGTAATATCTACTCACTGATCCCTTTTAGAGATTTATTAGGTGAAATACGTCAGTCAAATTTTTCTCATGAGGAAGGATCTAAAATGGCCTTTTGGGACATAGGGAATACTTCGACAAGAGCAGATAAACCTTGTTTCCTTTCATATCAGGGGTGGGTTCCACTTACCTTCCCCACCGGTTCTGATCGTGATGGAAGTGCGATCAGAACCCCGTCACGTCACGCAAAAGACCCGGAAATGACCCTCTGCGCATGCTCAGAAGCCTTTGCGCATGCACAGAGGGTTTTTTTGCAAGCCGCGGCGACCGGAGGACCGGTTCGAGAGCGTGGACCACTGGTCATCGCTGCCGGTTTGGCGAGCGGCGGTAAATTTCCGCTACCGGTTCTAAAGAACCGGTCCGAACCGGCAGCAACCCACCACTGTTTCATATCGCTATATCCCTAAACCGCTGGAGTTTCTTTCTTACAAGAAATTGGCTCAAATTTGGGCCCAAGCGGCTGAGCAATCACCCCTTCTGCTTTCTTATCTTCTTTGCTTTTGAGAAAGCTCTCTCTGTCCTTTGTCACCGGGAGAGTTTTATGTCTGCCTTTGCAGAAGAGTCAATAAGGAAACAAACAGCAGCAACAGTAAGCAATTTGTCACACTGAACAGGAGTGTCGGGGGGATGTAGCTAGATCAATGGGGAGCATCTTGGAGGCCCTTTGTATTTCAATTGCCACCAGGTTTTTTGGGTTGGCTTTTTTTTTTTTTTCAAAAATAAAAACCCTCCTGCAAATTTGTGCAATGGTGGCAGATCTCAGCCTTTTGTCTAGAAATCTCAGTTCCATTGCCAAACTGTTTTCCAGTTGAAAAGTTCCTGGACATGTTTATGAAGTCACTATGAACTCAATTCAAAGGAATCTTTTGTTTAGTTTTCTGAAAGGTTTTGAAAGCTTATTTTACCTGTCTGGGAGTATTGATTCTTCATTGGTATCACCACTGAGAGGCTCTTTCTTGTTTTTGTAAAAGAAAGATTGATGGAGATGTGGGAAATCTGGCCAAAAAAAAAAAAAAAAAGTTGTGGGAGTCAAAATACTAGTGATGGGCAGGTTTATGGGGAATGATATTGTGGAAAATGCTCTTGTGTACATTATGCAAGGACAGTCATTTTTGGTCTGTGGTACTCAAACATCAGCTCAACAGCTTCATCTCGGGGGTCCTTGGTGCTCTCTGAGCTTGGTTGTTTTCTTGAAGATGTTTCATTACCCAGTCTTGGTAACTTCATCAGCACTGATGATGTTACCTAGTTGGGTAATGAAATGTCTACAAGAAAACAACTAGCTCGGGGAGCACCAAGGACCCTTCATTTCAACCCTGAGCTACAAACATTCTCCTTTATTAACTTCATTTAGCAATAGCAATAGCACTTAGACTTATATACCGCTTCACAGTGCTTTACAGCCCTCTCTAAACGGTTCACAGAGTCAGCATATTGCCCCCAACAATCTGGGTCCTCATTTTACCCACCTCAGAAGGATGGAAGGCTGAGTCAACCTTGAGCCTGGTGAGATTTGAACCGCCAAACTGCAGCTAGCAGTCAGCTGAAGTAGCCTGCAGTGCTGCACTCTAACCACTGCGCCACCTCTGCTCTTTTCACCATCAACCTTACTTCAGACTCTATACTCAACAAGCCCACTTCCTTGATGTTACACTAGAACTACATAATGGACACACAAACTTCACCCTGAGTTCTCTCTTGCACCCAAAACTTGGATAGGTGACTTTGGGGCAGTCTCTCTCTCTCTCTCCTCTGTTCTCTCCTCTCTTCTCTCTTCTCTCTCTCTCTCTCTCTCTCTCTCGTCTCTCTCTCCCTTCCCCCCTCCCCCTCCCTCCCCCAGCTTACCTCACAATCTTGTGAAGAAAATAGATTGGAGAATAATGTATGTCATATTGAGGTGTACAAGAAAAACATAGAATGAAAAACAGTTAAGCTGTGGCTGGATATGTAGCTGAAATTAAGCAAGCACATGATTGCTTAGTGTGAGTTATCCTGATCTTTATATATGTTTCTTAGGGAGGTCCCTTCAAAGCAATAATATGCATGAATATGAACGGTATTAAAAATGTTGAATTCTTTCTCTATTTATCATGCATTTATACATTGTTGATGTCAATGAAAGAAAAAAAGTTGCCAAGGACATTTCGTGTACGCGTGGCCATTTTTCAGCTGTGTTTCATTTCGTGGTTGCTGCATAATCACGTTCCCTCCTCTCTTTTTTTTAAAAAGAAGACAAATGTCTTACTTACCAGACTCTCTCTTCTCTTAAATTAGAAAGGACCACTTGAATTCCATTCTGTATTAACTATTTTTAATTGGGTTTAAAAAAAAGCACAACTACACAACATTTGTTTGTGACTTTCTATCACCCCTTTTCATCCAAAGCACCTCCGTGTTGTTACTAGTGCTTGGTATGTATACTGATGTTTACTATCCAATGGACATGTGATTAAATAAGGCCTCCGTGCTCGAGGATGATGAAAATAAAGCTTTGGGAATCGCTACTCTGCCAGATCGTTCAGTATTTGTCCTTGCAAGAGAAAAAACAATTTTTTTCAGCATCTCTTATTTTCACCCACTTCTCGTCTTCCCTCCTTGATTTTTCCAGTTGGAAAAGCCAATGGTTAGAGAGGTGGCAGGTTTCTATGATGAAGGAATTCAACGGTATTGTGAAGTGACATTGCCTTCTTTTTTTACCAGTGCTACCGCCACGTTATTTTCCATTTCTGCTAACGTGTGTCCGATTCATATTCATATCCGTATTCATTAAGGGGAGAAATGGAACAGGGAAGCAACAGCTTCCAAAGAACATTACAATACGAAGAATAAAACTTCAATATATATTTTTTACATGTCCATTGTAAATCAGTTGTGTTGGCTGTGCTCTGGAAGCTATTCAGTTCCGCTTTCCTCTTCATTTCTGTGTCAATTTATTCCGTCAGGTTGGTCGGCTTTCCTTTGTATCCCACGCCAGCAAGAGAGGGCCTCTATTATGAAGGACGTGGCATATTTCTCCTCACATTTTTCCATTCTTCTTTTGAGTGTTGGTGCATTGATAGAGATTGGGCTTTTCCTTTCATGGATTTAATTTAGGAACCGGAATAGTTTCCAGTGGGTTTCTTAAGTTGTCTGCCTTAAAAAGTCTCCAAATACAAGACAATAATTCTTCATCACTGAGTTCATTCAACTCTGTCACATGCAGGACGAAACCCATGTTGGTTTTGTTTTTAAGAATGAGAGGGTCTTTTTGAGAACTTACCTGCAAATCAACTCTGAAGTATTTAAGTACACAAAGGTTTTGGAATGGATTATTGAATGTTACTGATTATTAATGTAAGGACAAATAATCCTGTATTTGTAATCCAGAGCAGTTTTGCAAAGAAAGAGTGAGAGGAATCCTCAAACAAGAAGGACATTTAGCTGACTATAAAGAGACTGGAAAACTTATTTGATAATATTATCAAACTTGGAACTTATTTTACCAGTGGTTGGAAAAAAGGGGTGGAGAATGGCATTTGTATTGTTAAGCAAATTAAATACCCAGACAACACGATATTTATTAAGCACTAAGGAATGTAATTAATAGAAAATTAATAAAATTTAGAAAACAGACTGGAAAACTATTGTTTCTGTTGAAGGAGGCATTATAAAGTACTGACTGAAAGTGTATCCTAAGTTTAGTACCAGCCATATTTATTATTTTCTTAGTTCCAATTTGTAAACAGCTGCTCATAGGTAGAAAGGATGCATTTGTATACATAGAAACAGAGTGCATATTTAAATTAGTATCAATTAGCCCTTTGAGCAGTGGTGAAATCCAATTTTTTTTACTACCGGTTCTGTGGGTGTGGCTTGGTGGGCATGGTGTGGCTTGGTGGGCGTGGCTTGGTGGGCATGGCAGGGGAAGGATACTGGAAAATCTCCATTCCCTCCCTACATCCCCATTTCCTCCCAATCAGCTGGGACTCAGGAGGCAGAGAATAGATGAGGGTGGGGCCAGTCAGAGGTGGTATTTGCTGGTTCTCCAAACTACTCAAAATTTCCGCTAACGGTTCTCCGAACTACTCAAAATTTCCGCTAACGGTTCTCCAGAACCTGTTAGAACCTGCTGGATTTCACCACTGCCTTTGAGGTAGTCTAGACAAGGAGCACAACCATAAATAATAACTCCACCTTCACTGTAAAGTTACATTAACAAAACTTTGCAAATCTGAAAGTACTCCTGCCCCTCACTTCTACTCTCCCAAAAACTAGGGAGTGCCTTTTCTGAAATTCTTTCTCTTATCATTCCCCCTTCAGATCAAGGTTTTATCCAACTGCCTAGGCTGCATTTCTTCCTCCTGCCTCCCATTTCCACATATAATTATAATATCATAAAAACATTCTGCCAATGCCCGTTCACTCAGAGATTCGCTCAGATATGATTTAACCAAGGAAGTGTAAACTTTTGCATGCAACTGTTGATTGGGGCTGAGTGGAAGAGCTAGGAAAAGTACGATTTGTCTTTTGAATATCTCGTGTGTCTTAGACTGAACAGCCAACTGTTCATTCCAATGCTCTGTGCAACTTTGTTGGCTGGGGGGGGCGGGGGGGAGGTAATTTGTGAACCTGAACTGTCTGTCGATTATAGAGCTTAATCGAGCACGGATGTATTTGTGTATGTTTCTATCTGTACTATAAACGGATTTATTTTTTCAATCTTTCTCCATTTTGTTAGAATAATGGAGGTTAAAAAAAACTCAAGATGGAAGCTATAACAACATGACAACTGTCCCTTTTTTACATGCATGATTATGTTTATTCCCCTGGAATGGGCCAGTAGGAAAGCTGACTAGCATAGAAGAGAACATGCATTGAGCATGGATAGAAAATCACCATCACCATTTTAACAGCATCAAGGTTGACTCAGCCTTCCATCCTTCCGAGGTGGTTAAAATGAGGACTCAGATTCTTGGGGGCAATATGCTGACTCTGTAAACCGCTTAGAGAGGGCTGTAAAAGCACTGTGGAGCGGTATATAAGTCTAAGTGCTATTGCTATTGCTATCACACAGGCTGCTACCTATTTGCTAAAGAACAAGGGTTACTAATCTCTTTTTCCCCTTCTTTCTGTCATTAGAAAAAAATTAATGAAGCATTTATTGAATTTGAAGTAGAAGAATGAAAAGGTATGACTTAATTATTCCCTTAATAAAATGTTAACATTTATTTGCATTTGCATTGTTCTTGACGTTTAACTTCTCTATGAAATTGCTTCCTTCCACTTCAGGTGACAATTATGCAATTTGTAACTAAAATTGTTATGAAGGTCAAGTAGTTCTTGGGTTAATTTTCAAGCCCTCTTCAGTTTTTGTTTTCTGGTTGTTGTTTTTTCAAGTACAGTATGTTCACTGTGCTGCAATCGCGGCACTTGGAGCAGTATTATTTTTGTTCTCTGCTTAATGTTAGTTCATTAAACACAAAAGTGCAGTAATACACAAGCAATAGCATAGCAGAAGTTCCAACATACAGTGACACGCACACACGCATTCACACACACGCACACACACAGAGTAATTCTGTAAACTATTGGTCAGACTTTTTTGTTTAAATGTTGTTAGGAGGTTTAGATTCTTACAACATTTTAACTATATGCCCATTGTGACTTTTCATATAAGTTTCTCAGACTATTCTTAATGCATCTCCAGAATAACAAAGAGACAGTTTTATTGGATAAGGAGTTATGTAGCAATTCAGAACTGTATTTGCAATGTATGTGTCATGCCATTCCAAGGATGCCTTATGTTAATAATTTATGTTTTATTGGGATTTATTCTGAGTAGAATTATTTGGTTTGTGTGAGCTCACTCCTTTTTACTTTATCGTATTTTTATGATTCTGCATTTGCTGAATCCTAAAATACAGGATCCTGTCAGAATTACTGTATTTTTCGGAGTATAAGATGCACCTTTTTCCCCCCTAAAAGAGGGTGGAAATGTTGGTGCGTCTTATACACCGAATACAGCCATTTTTGGCCTCCCGAAGCCCCACCCTCGCGTCCCATTTTCGCAAAAAATGGGCACATTTTTTGCAAAAACGGGTGCGCAGAGGGTTTGGGAGGCCTGCAGAGTGCTCCTGGGGGAAGGCAAAAACGCCCCCGTTTTTGCAAAAAACGGGCCATTTTTCACAAAAATGGGGGCATTTTTGCCTGCCCCCAGGAGCACTATGCAGGCCTCCCAAACCCTCTGCTCGCCCCATTTTTTGCAAAAATGGGTGAAAACAGGCCCGTTTTTGCAAAAAATGGGGCGCGCAGAGGGCTTTGGAGGCCTGCAGAGTGCTCCTGGGAGCCAGGGAGGACAAAAACTTTTTTTTCTTACTTACCTCTTTGAAATCCTGGTGCGTCTTATACACCGGTGCATCTTATAGTCTGAAAAATACAGTATATCTCCGATTTCACAGACGCTTTTTGCTCACAAATGATGTTCTGTGTCATTTCTGATGGGATATAATGCTAACTATTTTCTTTGCTTCAAAATTCCAGCATCCTAGTCACAGATTGCTCAAGATTAGGAACTCGAGCAAACACTAATTTATTTCAGCAACCAGCAGTTGTACTTGAGCGAACTTGAATCGAGCAATCTTAAGCTTGCTAAAATATGGAACATTTTTCTATCAAACATTGGTAAAGGAGAAATTAGAGATTAGGCCGGTTGTGTTATTCATTCAAGCTTCCTTAACCACAAGAACACAGTTTTGCCAAGGGTGCCAGAGAACAATACGAAAAGTTATCAAACATGCATAACAACATGATAAAGCTGTATGATAATTTGGGAGACTATTATACTTTTGATTCCAAATCTGTGACTGTTGAGGAATTCTTTGGAGATCTAAGTACATTCCGGACATTATTTTTGGTAAGTAGAGATTCATCACTCCTATGCCAATAAATATATTTGTGCATGGTTCTTTCTAGAATATTGTCCAGTGTCTTAACAAATTCTGTTGATTAGCATTTCTTTCAATTCCTTGAAGGAAATGGATCACTAATATACACGCTGCATATTCAGCTTTCCATTCAATGTTTGCTTTGTTCCATCCCTTTTCTGCCCTTAGATCTGGAATTTATATATAATTATTTGTTATATTTCAGTGTGTTTATTGGTGAAAATGTGCTGTGAAATCTTTATGGGGAAAATAGTTTTTCATTGTGTAAAATCTATACAAGAATCCTGTGATAGGGAAGCGGTGGTGGATTAATCAGTTATATCTTCTCAGACCTATTTAAAGTATGAGCACGTTTAATTGGGATTTAATTGATTTCAGTAGGATTTGGGTATTGATGGCTTTTCTCCACATTTTTCTCACTTGCATCTGAAATTTGCAAATCCCTATATGTTCTCAGTGGCAAAATCAACCACAACCACAAAAAAGCAGTTATTTGTAACTTCAGCATATACTGTTCTGTTGAGAGATATTTAATTTTCAGTAATGACTTTGCAGGAATAGTTAAGCTGGAGCAAATAACTACTTGCAGAATTTAAATCACTCTCCCTTTTTTAAAGGGGGATTACTCCAGTTAACAATTTCCATTAATTATTATCCCCGCCAGTTCTTGCTAATCATGACATATCCAAGGCTATTCATAATAGTTCTTACTCTTAGAAATAGCTTTTCATGGAAGAGGTGCTTCTAAGAGATATAGTGTCAGGAATGTTATTTTTTTCTCTCACTTACTGTGGTTCATCAAACATCCAACAATGAGTTGACTTTTGTAACGATCAAAGAAGCTCAAGGATCATATAACAGCTTTGTTTAGTAACTTTTAGTAACTGTTTTCTACTCTTACAGCAAAGCAGAATACAAGATATAATAGTTGAGGCATTTTTCCAGGATATATTTATAGATTGAAATGATAGTTTTCTGAAACATACTGACATAGCAACCACTGTTTCTCTTTGCTCAGTATGTCAAATATTTCCCACTTTTCAAAGAGGAAAGGAAGGACTAGCTTAAAATCCTAGAGCAGGAGTGTCAAACTCGCGGCCCGCAGGCTGGATGCGTCATGCGCTGGTTTAGCGAAGGGGGGGAAAGTTGTGATATGTCACGTGTCGTCGTGAGTTTGACACCTCTGTCCTAGAGTATTGGCAGATAGAAGTAGAATTTTGAGTGATCCATAAAAGGCTGGAATAATGTAGTCTTTCTTGAAGCTATAGCTTGATTTCATAAGTCATTATACGATATGAGAAGTGGATTTAAAAAAAAACACACAACAACAATCCTGCAGCCCCATGGTTGTTTAAGCAGTCTAGAACGGCTTGTCTAGAACTTACCTGACCAATCCTGTAATAATACATTTATTTCAGACTTACAGAAACTTTATTTCAGTCATTGACCAATAAAAGTACATTCAATAGCACAAATGGTATTTAGTTGCTTGTTTTATGGAATGCACTTTACTGCTCAATGACTGAAATAAAGTTTCTGTCCGTTTGTTTATGTTTATTACATTGATTAATCAGTTGCATGTATTGGTTGCCTTTTCTCAATGGGTTCAAGGTGCTTATGTAATCGATGTCTTTGAAAACTTAACACCACCACAACAACTTAGTGATACAGAGATGAGAGACTGTGATTAACCCAAAGTACCTAATGAGGTCAATGGTGATTTGGAAACAGAATTGTCCAAGTCTAGCATCTTAGCAGCTATAATACATTGGCTTTCAATTTTGGCTTTGGGAACAAGACAACCCCACAATTAAATAGGAAGAGTGTTGATGAAGGGTTGTTGTTTGGTTGGGGTTTTTTTTGAGACAAGATTTTGGTTGAACATTAGACTTAGACTTAGACTAACTTTATTGTCACTTTATTCAAACAACTTTATTGTTTGAATGTACACTAATCGGCATACATTAAAATGAAATTTCATTGCATACAGCTCTCAAAGGGTCTCCACCTCCAACATACACTACATGAACATGACTAAATAAATAAATACATATAAAAATTATGCATATACCCACATATATTATATGGCACGGAGAAACAACACAGTCTAGTTCGGATGTATACTTGTATATGGCGAGAAAAATGAACCTTGCGAGTTTTGCAGACAGATGGCATAGGGAACAAAGCTGTTACAGAATCTGGTAGTCCTTCTAGAAATACTTTGAAACCTCCTCCCAGAGGAGAGCGACAGAACAGACCGTGAAGCGGTTGTGTGGGGTCTCTAACAATGCTTTGAGCTCTAAGCACATAGCACTTACAAGTGAGCTTCCTATAATCTTCTCGGCTGTCCTCACCACTCTCTGTAGGGACTTTCTATCTGAGGCACTGCTGCCACCAAACCAAACAGTGATGCAGTTTGTTAAAACACTCTCAATTGTGCCTCTGTAAAAAATGGCCAGGACAGAAGGAGAAATATGTGTTCCCAGGTCTGGATACTGATTACAGTGGAATTAAATTCAATGCAATATTGAGAGTCTTCTATGTACAGGTGATCCTCAACTTACAACCATTCATTTAGGGACCGATCGAAGTTACAACAGCACTAAAAAAAGTGACTTATGACCGTTTTTTCACCCTTACAACTGTGGCAACATCCCCCCCCCCGGTCATGTGATCGAAATTCAGACGCTTGGCAACTGACTCATATTTATGACGGTTGCAACGTTCCGGGCTCAGGTGATCAACCTTTGCGACCTTCTCATAAGCAAAGTCAGTTGGGAAACCAGATCCACTTAACAACTGTGTTATTAACTTAACAATTGCAGAGATTCACTTAACAACTGTGGCAAAAAAGGTCATAAAATGGGGTAAATTCACTTAACAAATGCTTCGCTTAGCAACAGAAATCTTGTGCTCAATTATAGTGTTAAATCCAGGACTACTGTTATTGCGATGAGCTAACATAACAGTCCCCTTGTAAGTGAAATTAATCCATTAGTACAGGGGTGTCAAACTCAAGGCCCGCGAGCCGGATGCGGCCCATAGGGTGCTTAAATCTGGCCCATGGGGCCAGCCTAGAAAAGCAAAGGACCAGCCCGCGGTGTCTCTGGCGGCCAAAATGGGGCGGGGGGTATAAATAGCAAAGGACCGTCTCCCGCGCGCCCCATTTTTGCCGCCAGAGTGCTGCAAGAGGCCATCCAGGGTGCATGGGGACCGCGCCTGGCCCCCACGCCCTGTTTTGGCTGGCAAGGTGCTGCAGGAGGTATCCGTCCGTCTTCCCACCCCCCAAATCTGGCTCGCGGAGGGGAACTATAATGATGATCCGGCCCTCGAAGAAATCCAGTTTTACACTCCTGCATTAGTAGAAGCCTATGACACAACAAAGCAAAAGAACTTATCATGCAAATCCTATGTTCTTCCTTTTATTCCACACCATAATCAGAATTCTAAGATTTTATGATCTAATCTGGACCTATTAGGTAGGCCCCCACACCACTCCATCTCCCTGTTTTGCTTCCTTCCTCTTTAAATTGGGTTCTTGCAGATGTTGTTCCCACCGGCTGCCTCTGGGTTGTTGTAATTAACTGCATCATAAGGAAAGGATGGAAAAAGACATATGCTCCAGAATACGATGCTTGCCTTGAGGGACTATTCAAACTGCCTAGAATTATCAGGGTTGCTCAGCGAGTTGCCGTCGCTTTTAGCACACAGTAGCTTACCGCCAGCAGCAAGCTTTAATCTGTTGAGTAACTATCAACAGTTGGTATGCACCGCAAAACAGTTCCCAACTTTACTACATTCATTTTTAATTTTATTGTTGACTCCTAAATAACAGCAGTATGAGAGAGAAAAAGACAGAGACAGAGAGACAGAGAGTGAGAAAGAGAGGCAGACAGAGAGAGAGAGACAGAGAGAGAGACAGAGAGACAGAGAGAGAGAGAACAAGGAAGCTAATATTTTAAACAGTAAATTTAAATTTATTGTTTCTATTTGTAATTTTACAGGTCTGTAATAATAATATGAATGTATTGTTGACGAATAAGGCTTACAATGCAGTAGGTGTACTTGTTTACCTGCTTATGAACAGCTACAAAAGTAAACCGACATCAAAGTTGTGTTGGTAAAGATTTTTGTAAGCTAATGATACAAAGAGATGGCATATGTCTACAGACCAGATTAATTCTCCTTACAAGCTTGTTACCATTCTGTTCGTGTATTGAAAGCCTAAGGAAGGACCTGGATGATGAAAATAATCTCGTTTCTCTATCTGTTATCACCCACTTGTAAATTTCAACTCGGTTTACTAATATGTTAGCACGGTGTCCTGTTTCTACCTTGTACACATACCTATTTTCTACAAAGAAGGATAGTTTTATTTATGGAGGAAGGACACCTGTGTTTGCACTAAACACATTTTACGTGAGGTTACAGAAGACAAATGCTACTCAACTTTCAGGATGATTAGTTGAAAACTAATGCATAATCTATTTCTCCATTTGCTATTCCCAAAGTATGTATTTATGTATGAATAAGGGAAGGAAGGAAGGAAGGAAGGAAGGAAGGAAGGAAGGAAGGAAGGAAGGAAGGAAGGAAGGAAGGAAGGAAGGAAGGAAGGAAGGAAGGAAGGAAGGAAAGAAGGAAGGAAGGAAGGAAGGAAGGAAAGAAAGAAGAAAGAAAGAAGGAAGGAAGGAAGGAAGGAAGGAAGGAAGGAAGGAAGGAAGGAAGGAAGGAAGGAAGGAAGTGATAAAATGTTAGATAACAGTAAATTTAAACTTACTGTTTAAAATATTAGCTTTAATGCAGACTTTGTAGGAGAATTAAAGGTTGTCTAATTAGATATAATAAAGGATTTTAGAGATGCTGCACCATCCTAGATTGATTGGCAAGTTTGTCACCAGTGGCACTTTGGGCATTAACAAAAGCATGGAAAACTCTGAAGTTTTTTTTTTGTTTTTTTTTAAATTAGAAGAAGGTTAACTACCGTTCCCCTGAGGACAGCATGAAAACAAGAACATAAACTGAATATCCGTTTGGGTCTTCCATTTCCTCTCATAGGTGAACTTCCAAAGAAATGTTCTCTTTCAATAAGTTATTTTCATCCTATTAGTAAACATCAAGAAGAAAGGAAAGTATAAAGATAGCTGGGTGGATCTTACAGGTTCAGACCTTTTCCAGTTCCTTTCTCCTTTGTTGCTGCTACAGATTAACATGAAAACGATTTCTGCCTTTGGGACTTGCTATTTAGGAAGAAAAACAAAGTTATGTGGTGCCCTTGAATTGCTTATTTACTTGTCTTTCTTCCGCTACTTTGGAATTTTATCCAAGAGTTACTTTCTTGTATTTCAAGTAAACTTTGAATGATAATTTGATCTCCTTTGTAGGATTTCCTCCCCCACACACCTCAGTTTCACACTTCATGGACTGTATGATCTTTATTTGAAGAGGAGACATTTTCTATAGGTTAGAGACTGGCAACACAACACATTATGGGAAATAATGCCAGCAAACCTTTTTTTTAAAAAATTAAACACTAAAATGGGCCACGGCATAAAAGAATATTCCTGCGTTGAAATCTCATCGGGTGTCAAGGGTGCTGACCAAATTGAGACAGCACAATATATTTGGCCCAATGATCTCTAACCCTTTGCCAGCCGCACCTATACCACCTGCCCAGAATGCTTACATCAACCCAGCGGCTGCCACGTTTATCTGCTGCATCTGGAGATTTTGATCTGTTTACTGAACAAACAAAATTAGAAGACTCAGCATCCTCTCCAAGGATTCTATCTTGTCCCTGTAGGGTACAGGCACTCTTCCCCAGTAGAATGTCCCAGGAGTCTTTTTTTTTTTCCATGTCAAGTTTTTTTTTTTTTTTTTATTTATTTATTTTCTTATAACCCAGT
>QLTV01012191.1:1055941-1067908 GCA_003457575.1 Thermophis baileyi
GTTCATTTTCTCATGTTACTGCATTCTTAAAAGCATCTCTCTTATACTGCATTCATATGTTTAATTCTGCCAGATAGATATGACTACTTCTTGAAGTGTTTTACAGATAATTCAAAAAAAGAAAAAAGACCTTGGCATATGGTTTCAAATGTTTTAAAACCCAGCTATAATAGAGTTCACCATTCTCATTTTAAAATATTACATAATCTTTCTCTGCAATTCTAGAAAAGACTTCAATCTAAATATATGACTCTGCGTAGCAGTGTTTCAGGAATGCATCCTTGCACTTTTAATTTCTTATCTCCAGGGAAACAGGCAAAGAAAACAGAATATTCAATATTGTTGCATTGATATAGAAAGTTGAAAATGACAGAAAAGAAGGGGTATGCTTATTTTGATGCTTTTCAGAGGGAACGCAACATTTGCTGACATGTTTTTTATATCATGGAGCCAAACAATTTTTTTTAAAAAAATGATGTCATTCAGCTAACCTTTAGGTGATATTTTTGTGTTGGCTTCCAGTTCTCTGCTTTCATTTATTTAATGAGCCTAGAATATTGTGAAATAACAAACTTAAGTTACCTGTGTGGTCCTGAAGATTTATACAGGTTCCTCCCCCCCTTCTCTCTTCTGTTTCTCCTCTCTCTCTCTCTCTCTTCTCTCTCTTTTCTCTCTCTCTCTTTTCTTTCTCTCTCTCTTCTCTCTCCTCTCTCTCTTCTCTTTCTCTCCTTCTTCTCTCTCTCTCTCTCTCTTCTCTCTTCTCTTTCTCTCTCTCTTCTCTCTCTCTCTTCTCTCTTCTCTTTCTCTCTCCTCTTTTCTCTCTCCTCTCTCTCTCTTCTCTTTCTCTCTCTCTTCTCTCTCTCTTCTCTTTCTCTCTCTCCTCTCTCAGTTTTCTCTCTCTCTCTTCTCTTTCTCTCCCTCCTCTCCCTCTCCCTCTTCTCTCTTCTCTTTCTCTCTCTCTTCTCTTTCTCTCCTCTCTCTCTTTTCTCTCTCTCTCCTCTCTTTCTCTCTCTCCTCTTCTCTCTCTCTCTCTCTGTTATGGTGCAACTTTTGAGACCTGATTAAAATAATATTATTATTCCATTCAATTTTACCTTACAGGTAGTCCTCGACTTACAATTATTCTTTTAGTGACCGTTCGAAGTTACAACGGCACTGAAAAAAGCGATTTATGACCGTTTTTCACACTTACGACCATTGTAGCATCCCCATGGTCACATGATCAAAATTTGGACACTTGGCAACTGGCAGGTATTTAGGACAGTTGCAGTGTCCCAAAGTCACGTGATCCCCTTTTGCGACCTTCCGACAAGCAAAGTCAATGGGGAAGCCAGATTCACTTAATAACTGGGTTATTAACTTAACTAGCCAGGTAATATTAGACGTTTCCTGGCACTGAAATGAGTTTGCTTGCCTTTATTCTTCTGCCAGTATATTGGATTATTTTTCTGTTGTTGATTTAGATATGGTGCAAAGATTTTTTATTTTTTTTTAAAGGAAGATGATGTGGCTGTTTCTTAGAATTTGAATTTGACACGAAGTGGACTAAAAGATGGTCTGTCACTTAATCATCTGACAGGGAAATGACAATCTCTAGTAATCCAGTTTTTCAGGCAGGGATGTGTTAAGTAAAAAGTCTGTAGAGATTCTCAGTCCTCCAGGTCATGGTTGTCCCAAAGGTATTTTTTCAGGAGGCAACTGGACTTTCTGTTTTTTTCTTTTGAAGACGTTTTGCTTCTCATCCAAGAAGCTTCTTCAGCTCTGACAGGATAGTGATATAAATCACTATTTATCTATAAATCCTTCCATTCCCCACCATCCTGTCAGAGCTGAAGAAGCTTCTTGGATAAGAAGCGAAACATCTTCAAAAGAAAAAAGAAAAAAAGAAAGTCCAGTTGCCTCCTGAAAAAGCACCTTTGGGATGTGTTAAGTACAATTTCATATACAAAATTTCAGGAGAACAAAACAGGATGCAGTCTTTAACTTGGCCTAAGATGATCCGGTGTGCTCACTTTTGGAAAGTTATAGTCCTTGCTCTCTGATCAATGTCGAAAGACTACCATCAAGAGCAAAAATTGTCGTGTTGCTTCTTCTATTGGTGGTGCGCAATAGTGCACATGAATTGGAATTGTTCTACCTGATCAGGATTGCAAGAAGGACAGGGTCAACCCAAGAAGCTAAATTCTACCTGCCAACAATAATACCTACCTGTCAGAAATAGTGTAGGGTCTCCTGCTTGGGCGCGGGGTTGGACTAGATGACCTGCAAGGTCCCTTCCAACTCTGTTAATAACTTTGTGTTACAATCTTATCCATGGCTATCCTCTGCCCGATATTGTGAAGGCCGTCAGTATTTAGTTATTCATCTATAATTTACTGGGAAGGGAGAAAAAAATATATCAAGATGATTACCTTTTTTTTTCTGTCTAGAGTGGCATAGATTAATTATCCCATAGCTCTGTAAAGTATGTGCCGTATTAATAGGTCACCCTGTGTTCTCAAGCTTTCTGCAAGTTTTCCGCATATATATCCATTTTTGATTAGGACCCAAATCCCAAATTGCCCTTCCTGACTATATTTGTGGTGCTGTGTAATTAACATTTTGTTTGTTTTAAAACATAATGAGAAACCCAGGAGGAGAGCCAGAGGTCCACTCTGAAGGGTCTCCTTGGAATACCCCTGAACATTTCAACTTAGTGCATTCCTGACCCCCCCTCCCCCCTCCCCCCAAAACACACCACCCTACATTTCATTGAGATGTAAGAAGGATTCACATTCTTTTACAATCTGGACAGATGCTTGCCTATTTATGTTTGGATAGCCTGTCCTATTTTAATTAAAAATGTGTTGGTTTTTTTTTTCTTCCTGGTGTTCCCCCCCGCCTTTTTTTTAAATCAATATATTGATCCATTGGTTGCAACAGGAATTCATCAACCAGCTTGTCGCCTGAGCCGGATGCTATGGGCTGAGAGAGAACTATAAGTTATCGACTCCTGGTGATTGTTCTAAAGGCAGCCAGATGGCTTTCATTCCTAAGGCAGAACTAGAATTCACCATTTCCTGGTGATTGGTCCAAAGCTGGCTTTCATTCCTAAAACAGGATTAGAACTCACTGTCTCCTGGTGATTGGCCCAAAGTCACCCAGCCGGTTTTCATTCCTAAGACAGGACTAGAACTCATCATTTCTCGGTGATTGGTCCTAAGTCACCTAGCCGGCTTTCATTCCTGAGGCAGGACTAGAACTCACTGTCTCTTGGTGATTGGCCTTTGGAACACCATGCCACTCAAAATTAAGTTGACCCTTAATTTCAGGCTCACCTTTCAGAAAACCTTGAAGACCTGACTGACTTCCTGTGCATGGGGCTTGGGAGAGTAGTTGAGTCTTACCTTTCCTGTGGATGGGTTTTTGGGCAGTGTCTTTGTAATTGGTCATGATGGGTATTTTTTTATATTATATTGTTTAACCGTTGTTAGCTACCCAGATGCACATTAGTGAAATAGATGGCTATATAACCCACACCCACACCTAATCAACCAATCAATGAGAACTCAAGTTACATACATACATTCTTCCCCTTGATGGACAACTCATATAATCAGGGAGCCCCTCCTGATATTTAGCTGGAACTTCATTTCTCGTAGTTTTAATCCTCTCGTTCTAGTCCCATCCACTGGGGAATTAGAGGATAAGGCCATTCAGATATTTGCTATCACATCTCCCGTCAATCACCTTTCCTGTAAGTTAAGTCTACCCCGAAGCTTTAACCATTTCTTGTAAGATGTGGTTTCGAAACTCTTCATCATCCTGGTTTCTTTCCCTGAACGAATTTCCATTTGTCACTGTCTGTTTTGGAAGTTTGCCCGAACCCACCTATGTTTAATATAAAGACATTCTCATTTGTCTTACAGTTAATGCCGAAAGTATTATGATTCCTGCTTGACACGGTAATAAATGGCGGGGGGGGGGAAGCTTTTTTTCCCCTATTGTTTAGTTTATCACCGTGTCAAGTGGAAATCATAATACTTTCAGCATTAAGTGTAAGATGAATGAGCGGGTGGTTTTTATATATATATATATTAAACAGGGGTGCTTAGCTGAGATTTCTGTTGCAAAATTTGTCAAGGAAATGCTGAGCAATAATTTTGAAACTGAATCGGGACACCTGATACCATTGTCAGGTTTCCTGGGAAGTGCATAGAATAGATTGAGTTTCTTGCCTGTCCTTTCTCCTCTCTACACACATTCCTCAAACTTCTCTAGATGGTTTGAAGACTTTCTTTCCCACATCTGGAGCTATAATGGTCACAACTTATGAACACAATTGACACCATAATTTCCGTTGCTAAGCAAGGTGATGGTTGAGCGAGTCATCCCTGATTTTACAACAATTTTTGTTACGGTTGTTAAGTGAAACACTGAAGTTTTTAAGCAAGTCCCACGGTCCTTAAGCAAATCCGGATTCCTCTATTGACTTTACTTCTTGGAAGAAGAGCTTCCAGTGGGAAGGTTGCAAATGACGATCATGTGACCCCGGGATCCTGCAACCATCATAAATACATGCTGTACCAAGCGGTCAATGTTTTTATTATGTGGAGATGCTGTGACAGTCGTAAGTGTGAGGACTGGTTATAAGTCACTGTTTTCAAGTGCTGTTGGAATTTTGAACGGTCACTGAACAGATGGTTGTCAATGGTGCAGTGGCCTAGAGGTGGAGCTCTCGCCTCACAATAAGGAGGCTGTGAGTTCGATCCTAGGTAGAGGCAGATATTTCTCTCTCTCTCGGCACCATGGGAATATATCTCCTGGAAAAAACCTCCGCATTGGCAACAGGAAGGGCATCCCGCCAGTAATCACTCAACTCCATTCAGTTGCCCAGACTCCACCCCAGAAGGGATTATGGGGTCGTTAAAAGGATGACTAAACAGATTGTTGTAAGTCAAGGAACACCTGTATTTTCTTCCTGATTGTGTTCCAGGATGAAAATCTCAGATGACAAAAAAAAGAAAAAGAAAGAAAGAAAGAAAGAAAAAGTACGGTTAGTCCGTGACTTACAACAGTTCATTTAGTGACCGTTCAAAGTTACAACCGCACTGAAAAAAGTGACTTACGGCCATTTTTCCACACTTATGAGCATTGCAGCATCCCCGTGCTCACGTGATTAAAATTTGGATGCTTGGCAACGGGATCATATTTATGACGGTCGCAGTGTCCCGGGGTCGTGTGACCCCCTTTTGCGACCTTCTGGCAAGCAAAGTCCATGGGGAAGCCAGATTCACTTAACAACCAGGTTACTAACTTAACAGCTGCAATGATTCACTAAACAACTGTAGCTAGAAAGGTCGTAAAATGGGGAAAAACTCCTTTAACAAATGTCTCACTTAACAACAAAACATTTTGGGCTCAGTTGTGGTCGTAAGTCGAGGACTAGTATTCTATTTTAGGTAAAGAAAAAAAGATGTTGTCTAAATACTGGGGGGGGGAATTAACATATTAATAGAGTTGGAAGGGACCTTGTAGGTCATCTAGTCCAACCCCCTACCCAAGCAGGAGACCCTACACCATTTCTGACGGATGGCAGTCCAGTCTGTTCTTGAAAGCTTCCAGTGATGAAGCTCCCACAACTTCCGAAGGCAACTTCTGTTCCATGGGTTGATTGTTCTCACTGTCAGAAAATTCCTCCTTATTTCCAGGTTGAATATCTCCTTGATCAGTTTCCATCCATTATTCCTTGTCTGGCCTTCAGGTGCTTTGGAAAATAGCTTGACATCTTCCTCTCTGTGGCAGCCCCTCAAATATTGGAAGTCTGCTATCATGTCTCCCCTGGTCCTTCTTTTCACTAGACTAGCCATGCCCAGTTCCTGCAACCGTTCTTCATATTGTTCTACTGATGGTGATAAATTATTTTAAGTCTGAAGAAAGTGTGTGTGTGTGTGTGTGTGTGTGTGTGTGTGTGTGTGTGTGTGTGTTGTTTCTTAAGCCTTACAATAATTTATCGCCATCAGTAGAACAATATGAATACATATACATATACATATAACTCACATCGTTGATATCCCAGCCTTTGGTTTCCAACCTTGTAAGACATTTCATTAGGTTAATTTAGCCGTCTGTGAGCTATGCTGAAATTGCTTGCTTCCCAGGACTTAGAAATGCTTCAGAAACATCTGCTGCATTGTGGAAGGACTGACATTCCCAATAAATTATATTTATGAAAAGCAAAACTAGTTTAATCCCTTTGAGCTGCTCCTGAGATGGATTAAATGTCAGATCCATACTGTTATTCATGTAGGTGAGCAACTTGGTATGATTGAAGGGGGCACCGATCTGATATCTACCTAATACCTTGTTCTGTTCATTCCCAAATTGCTATAAACTATCATTGCTTATGAAGTGGAGCAGAGCGCTCCAGTTTCTGAATATTTAGTTCCTTGTTGTAGAATAGAAAAATCCACTTTAAGAAAATAGCTTTTATGAGCAATTAAGTGGGCCTCTTTTAACAGGGATGGGACCGATTTATAAAGGATTTCTAATGTTCGTCCCCCCCCCCCCCTTTTCTCTCTGTTGCTTTTAAAATATACTTGAAGACATTGGAAGCATTCAATAGAAAATTAGTTTTCACCAAATTGGTAATTAGTCTAAAAAAGTAATATTGCATTTTATATGTTTTCTAAAGCAGGAATACAGTAATTCAACATTATTTAATTCCTTCCTACTTATGGTGGCGAGAGAAATGTAAATTGCAATAGCAGGTTGTAAGAACATCATGTTGAAACAGCTGCTTATGCCGAAAAGTGGGTTGTGTTATCCTTTAGGAATAGACAATGTTTGGAACTAGAATAGAATAACAGAGTTGGAAGGGACCTTGGAGGTCTTCTAGTCCAACGCCCTGCTTAGGCAGGAAACCCTACACCACTTCAGACAAAATGTTATCCAACATCTTCTTAAAAACTTCCAGTGTTGGAGCATTCACAACTTCTGGAGGCAAGTTGTTCCACTGATTAGTTGTTCTAACTGTCAGGAAATTTCTCCTTAGTTCCAAGTTGCTTCTCTCCTTGATTAGTTTCCACCCATTACTTCTTGTCGTGCCCTCAGGTGCTTTGAAGAATAGCTTGACTCCCTCTTCTTTGTGGCAGCCCCTGAGATACTGCAACACTGATCATGTCACCCTTGGTCCTTCTTTTCATCAAACTAGACCCGTGATGGCGAACCTATGGCACGCGTGCCACAAGTGGCACACGGAGCTATATCAGTGGGCACGCCAGCTGATTTTCGGGTCTTCTGGGCCCACTGGGAGTCAGGAAACAGGCTGTTTCCAGCCTCCGGAGTGGGTGGGGAAGGCCCGTTTTTGGCTCTCCCCAAGCTCCAGAGCCTTTCTAGGAGCCTGGGGAGGGCGAAAACGGCCTTCCCTACCCCCCCGGAGGTCTTCCGGAGGCCGGAAACATTCCATTTGCCAACTTGAAACGGGCCACTTCTGGCCTCTGGAGGGCCTCCGTGGGGGTGGGGAAGGCCGTTTTCGCCCTCCCCAGGCTCCTAGAAAGGCTCTGAAGCCTGGGGAGAGCAAAGAAAATGGGACTTCCGGTTCAACCGGAAGTTGGCAAACGGGCCATTTTCTGCCTCCAGAGGGCCTCCCGGGGGGGGGGAGGCTGTTTTCACCCTCCCTAGCCTCCTAAAAAGGTTCTGAAGCCTGGTGAAAGCGAAAAACAGGCGTGCCATCGCGTGCCGGGAACGGGGAGGGGGGTGTCACGTGCGCATGCGCGGGGGGGCGCATGGAATTATGGGTGTGGGCATGCGCGCGCGTGACCCCCCTGCTCTCCCCCCCTTTTGGCACACAAACCAAAAAAGGTTCGCCATCACTGAACTAGACATACCCAGTTCCTGCAACCGTTCTTCATATGTTTTATCCTCCAGTCCCCTAATCATCTTTGTTGCTCTTCTCTGCACTCTTTCTAGAGTCTCCACATCTTTTTTACATTGTGGCGACCAAAACTGAATGCAGTATTCCAAGTGTGGCCTTACCAAGGAATTATAAAGTGGTATTAACACTTCACGTGATCTTGATTCTATCCCTCTGTTTATGCAGCCTAGAACTGTGTTGGCTTTTTTGGCAGCTGCTGCACACTGTTGGCTCATATTTAAATGGTTGTCCACTAGAACTCCAAGATCCGTCTCACAGTTACTACTGTTGAGCAAGGTACCACATATACTGTACCTGTGCTAGATAGCTCCCTTTTTCTGCCATGAACCACATTTCACCAATCTGTTAAACATGTCACCTGATGGGACTTAGGAACTCTGCCTTCTTACTCACTTCCTTACTTACATATTTATATCTCATATTTATTATTTTTATAACTGGCTCAAGGTAATGAACACACACAATATTCCTTTCTTCTATTTTCCCCATTACAACAACCCTGTCAGGTGAGTTGATCTGAGAGAGAGGGACTGCTCTAAAGTCGCCCAGCCTACTTTCATCCCTAAGATGGGACTAGAACTCAAGTCTCCTGGTGATTGGCCCAAAGTTGCCTAGATGACTATCATACCTAAGACTGAACTAGAGCTCACCATCTCCTAATAATTGGCCCAAAGTGACCTAGCTGACTTTCATAGCTAAAGTGGGTCTAGAATTCATTGTCTGCTAGCTTTTAGCCTGGTGCCTTAACCACTAGGCCATACTGGCTCTCTGTTGCATTCTCTGCTGCAGCACCTTGCTTTCTGAAACACCCATTCTCCCAATATATCTAGGACCTACCCAGGTTGTGTTCAAAAGACCACTGAAACTATCGTTCTTTCCCTTTCTTCATTAGAGTTGTTGATGATCCTCTGTGTTTGATTCTTTTCATGGTGGTTGTTCCTCCAGCATTTGTCTGGCCGTCCTCCTCCTCCTCCTCCTCCTCCTCCTCCTCCTCCTCCTCCATCATCATCATTGTATGATTGTCTTATTGTACCCACCAGGGGAATTTTCTAATACCAAGAAATGTTATATTTTGGCACAGTGATTAGAATGCAGTATTGCAGGCTAATTTAGCTCTCTGCCAGGAGTTTGATCCTGACTGGCTCAAGGTTGACTCAGCCTTCCATCCTTCCGAGGCCGGTAAAAATGAGGATCCAGATTGTTGGGGGCAATATGCTGACATTATAAACCGCTTTGAGAGGGCGGCAAAGCACTGCGAAGCGGTATATAAGTCTAAGTGCTATTTCTATTTTGCTTCCGGCAAGTTTAAGTATTTACATCTTTGCATACCCATGACATACATATATGTATTGTTCATTTCTACCTGCTGTCTCTCGTAGAAATACGGAT
This sequence comes from Thermophis baileyi, assembly GCA_003457575.1. NCBI lineage: Eukaryota > Metazoa > Chordata > Lepidosauria > Squamata > Dipsadidae > Thermophis > Thermophis baileyi. The sequence goes on from QLTV01012191.1 coordinate 1,065,246, forward strand.
ATGGATATGCTACAGTTCTCTTAGATTGTTTTTATTTAAATATTTCAGTGAATAGAAAACTTTATATTTAATACTTTATATAGTGTAGTCCTCACTAAGTGGTGTTTGTTGTATTTAGCTTAATAATAAATGCTTGTAGACAAATTAAATTGATGTAAACTTATGTGGCCTTAATCTGTGATGACATTTTATTTGATTAGTCAATCCACTAATGGGTATAAGAAAATCGCCCTCTATCTTTTGATATTTGAAGTTGACTCTGTAATCTTGTGTGGATAAAAGAAGGAACATGGCTGATTGGTCTTCTATGACCGTTTCAGTATTTGTGCGTTCTGCATTTTAACGTTGCCAAAAGCTGTTTGAAGCTCTCAGAATAAAATAAATTGAAATTAAAAAATGCCAGTGATTAATGGACAAATAAAGGTAACAATACCAATGATTAACAAAGTGAAAAATGTCAGCCCGCTTCTCTGAATGCCTCAGACTTTCAAACAGCTTTACAACCCAAACGCCCCCTGCTTTAGGAAGAAAAATATCTGCCTATTTATTTTTGAACAGTTGGTTTTGCTTTTTATGGGCCTACTCACAATTTCTCTATCAGAGTAAACAAATTCTAGTAAAATTATGTCTGAGTGAATAATGATGAACAAGACAGGAGAGGAGAGAAATTAGAAGTATAAAGTGTGATTTTAATGTCTCGGGTTAATAGAAACAAAACGCTTGCTCGCAATCGCTTTTTTTGGATAGTTAAATGAAACTGACAGGTATAAGCAGATGCTTGTTTATGTGTATTTACACTCTCGTTAAAATGAAGAAGCTCTTTGTATGCACCGAAAGTTATTAACTGTTGGGTTAAACCGATGTTGATAGTGCCACATTCAGTGAATTTCTTAACATGTATTAATTCTGCTGCGAGATTTTCCAGCTTCATGCTTAGGGGATCTACAGATATGAACGGGATAACAGCAGCTGCAAATTAACATTGAATATTTGTCTGTGGTCCACATTATCAGTAAGATTAAAAACAAGGTCTTAAAAAAAATAGAAGTGAGGCTGGGTGATATCAATTTCACTTAATAGAACCTTAGAAGCGAACTAGTCAATAGCTCTGCATGAAATTTAACAGCTTGCATTGCCCTGTCATACATGTCCTTAATCCGGGGCTTTTTGTCATGCAAATATAACCTTACTTTTGCTTTCCGTAGCCATTGTTTTCCCCAGTGTTCCAGCTTTAATTGCAAAACAATTAATTTGACTTTTTCTGCTATTCACAGAAGGGGATGAGACGGGAGTGATGGATAATCTATTGGAAGCACTGCAGTCTGGGGAAGCGTTCAGGGATCGCAGAAAACGAATGCCAAGGCCTCAAGGTAGGACATACGATTGCATTTGGGGGCAGGGGCAAAAAAATATAGCTATTATTTGAAAGCACAGTAGTCGTAGGGCAAGGTTCTTATGGGGAAGCCCCTTATGAGTTTCAATAGAAGTATCTTTTGGTGTAGAAGTGAATTGCCAGCGGGACATCAGTGTGCAATCAACGGATGTAATGGGATAATTATAATAACTGCCTCAGGAAAAACAACCAAAGTTCAAGGCGCTCCTGTTTTGATTGATACCACTGTAAATGAACGTAAATAATGCTCCAGAGTTTGTGGCAAATCATTAAAAATGGTCCAAATAATTAAATTGAGTCTACCGCGATCCTCAGCCTATAAGAACGATCAATCTTCATTTTTCATGGGTAAATTTGTACCTTGTCCTTCAGACTATTAATTTTGTTAAAACGCACGCTAATGAACATTTCTGAGGAGTTTTTTTTTTTTAAGAGCTAAACGACAACACATAGCAGGTTTCTCTTCTCCAATCCCTCATGTACCATTATTCTGAGTTTGATTTGTGGTCTGCCATTGCTGGACGTCTCATTGGAGTCTGCAAATGTGATTTAAATAAATCGTAATTTACTTGAAAGCCACCGTTTCTTTTCTTTTCTTTTTTTTTACAGACTGATCAAAAGCTTCTAAGTTTGGTCAATGTGTAAAGGAAGGAACAAAATTTTGCAGGTGCATGGTGATACCCTGTTATTCCCTTGCATACTTGCAATCCAACATCTGATGTAAATATGTACATAGTGGGGGTTGCACGATGACATGCATATCTATATTTTAGATGGAACAGAGATCAAAAGGTAAAGGGCTGGAAATTTGTAAAGTAAATCCCTGCGCTCAGTCTCAGAAGATCTGATCTGACCATGAATTGTTATATGAATGGAGAACAGGGTTACATCTTCTTCCTCCTGTTTGCATTCATGTTCCTATGGCTATATATATATATACCGGTAGTTATAACTTTCTCCTTAAAGATTGTGATAGATAGATAGATAGATAGATAGATAGATAGATAGATAGATAGATAGATAGATAGATAGATAGATAGATAGATAGATAGATAGATAGATAGATAGATAGATAGATAGATAGATAGATACAGTTGCAAGAAAAAGTATGTGAACCCTTTAGGATTACGTGGAGTTTTGCATGAATTGGTCATAAAATGTGCTCTGAACGTCATGTAAGTCACAACAATAGGAAAACACAGTCTGCTTAAAATAATACTACACAAACATGAGATGTTACCATGGTTTAATTGAACATAACAGGTAAACG
>QLTV01012191.1:1069286-1102384 GCA_003457575.1 Thermophis baileyi
TAGATAGATAGATAGATAGATAGATAGATAGATAGATAGATAGATAGATAGATAGATAGATAGATAGATAGATAGCAAGATAGATAGATAGATAGATAGATCGGTAGATAGACAGATAGATAGATAGCTAGATACCTAACCACTGCGCCACCTCAGCTCTTAGATAGATAGATGGATGGATGGATGGATGGATGATAGATAGATAGATAGATAGATAGATAGATAGATAGATAGATAGATAGATAGATAGATAGATAGATATATTGTTAGAGATAGAGATAGAGATATAGCAATCTTTAAGGAGAAAGTTCCTGAAAGGACATTGTAGAGTTATATACTATCAATTTAATTATTTCAGAAGGTCATCACGATTAACTTGTGATGAAATTAGCAAAGAAAAAAAATCAATTAACAAAGACTGAATAGTCCAACGTATCACAGAAGATTTAAGACAAGGAGTTGTGTTTTTCTCTCACTTGTTTACTGACTTAATGTCATCTGATAGTTTCAAAGAAGGTTTCTTCAAATTCCCCAATAAACTAAATTAGCTAGGAGGTGGTAATATTGATCCCATCCTAATGTACTAAAAGGTCATTTAGTAGTTTGTGCATTTTGAAGATTACATGACAAAACCCAAAAGCTTAAGCTAGATAGATAGTGCCCGTATACAAATAGGAATACCATTAAAAATGTTAAATATCAGTCTTTCAGGTCCAAATGTCTCTATTGCATATCAACATAGGACACAGCAGAGATGGGTTCCTCCTGGTTCAGACCAGTTCTATAGAACCGGTAGCGGGGATTTCCCCCCGCTCGCCAAACCGGCAGTGATGGCCAGCTGGACATGCCCCCGAACCTGCTCTCTCGGTGGCGACATAGGCGCTGCCATCTTGTTTTTTGCTTCTGCACATGTGCAGAAGCTGTTTTTTGCTTCTGTGCATGCGCAGAAGCTGGGTTTTTAGCACTGTGCATGCGCACACGCACGCAAAGCGCCCACGCGGCGCGTGAGGAAGCGAACCGGCAGCGAGGTAAGCCAGAACCCACCCCTGCTGCTTTAAAAGGGTGAAGCCCTTTAAAGCAGCTATGTCTTTTCTTGGGATCACTTGGCTGCCTCCCATAGTTCCAAACATCTTTTGAAATCAAATTCAAAGTCCGGCACAGCTGGAAAGCATCATTTCCCAATGAAAAGTTTGATGGATATGTGCAGTTCAGAAGAACAACCTCTATTATTTGTTCGTCTTTCCCCTAAAGTTCATTTTTTTTTTTCATAATGCTGTCTTCTGAATTTTTGGATATCTTCCTAAGTAGGTATAAGACTGCAGCCTACATAAAGCTGAAAGAATTGCAAGTTTTTGTATATACATCTAGCTTTCTATTATATGTCTGTGTTTGGGTGTGTGTAGAGAGATTTATTTATTTGAATTTAACCGTATGGCATATTTTTAACGAAATGTCTGCTTCAGCAGATACGTACAGTATTTCATATTTTAACGGTGGGGATGCATTTTAATTAACTTCTTACAAACATGACATTTGCATGATGTATTTGCACCATATACACTTGAGATGAATCACATGTTCTATACATTTTTTCACCTGTGAATGTTTTCCCTCCAACATTCAATACATGGCTGATGTTTTGGGGCATAGGAAGATTTTAATGTAAATTCTGCATCTTCTATAGACTTTTTAAAGGCAGTGATGTAGTGGTTCAATAATTTAAAATGTCGGTACGTCCTAAAATGCCTGTTCCTTTAACAATTCTGCATGTCCTGCTTCACCTAAAACTATGAAAGGGACAGATTTTGAAAGGCATTCATCATACTTTCACCAATTATCTGTGACCTTTTATCCTAGCCACAAGCTATGAGATGATAAAACAAGACCAATTCTGAAATATATTCCCTCTAATATTAGCTTAAGTTATTTCTTTTCCTTCGTAGCTAACTGTTCTTATTTATTTATTTTTTACTTTTCTCTATGCTGCTAAATCTTTTACTATAAAATTAAACTTCTAGAAACATTAATAGCTGCTGCCCTTTTAGAAATGTCCTAGTTCAGAAATATTGCATCTGCAGGCTTACTCCATGCTATAATTTCCTTCTTGCTGCAGCGTAGTTATCACCGTGAAATGGTTTAGTTACTAACTATTGAGGCTGTAAGCTAGACATTATGTATTGTAGGCCCTCTGACTTTTAATGTTTCTGTATTACATACAGATGCTTTGGCATATATTCTACAGCTTCAAAATACAAGGCCTTAGCAAGGCAGCCACAATTTTCTCCAAAGTGGTACTTCCCACCATGCCAGTAACTTATTCAGAGGTGGTATTCAGCTGTTTTGGACTGGTTCGCCCGAACCAGTAGCGGAAATCACGGGTGGGCCCGCCCTCCCCACCCCGGCTCTATGCCATCCTATTTAGACATGTTTTTGAAGCCGGGCGCATGCGCGGAAGGCCAGGCACGCGCAAACTGGACACACGCATGAAGCAAGCATGCGTGCATGCGGCAAACCGATAGTAACATAAAGTGAAACACACCACTGAACATATTGTAGCTGTTTTTATGGACATGTTTCACATCGGTCCTAATTACTTTTCCAGCATAATCTGCCAAAGAGTTTCCTGTAAACTCATACATAGAAACATAGAGTTTGAAAGGACATTGAAAGTCATCTAGTCCAGTCTTTCTCAACCTTGACAACTTTAAGAAGTGTGGACTTCAACTCCCAGAATTCCCCAGCCAGCCAAAGTTGCCAAGGTTGAGAAACACTGATCTAGTCTATCTCCCTGCTCAGCCTGTATACCAAGGCGCTGCATAAAATGGTGAGTTTTCCATCAACAGAAGTCTTCAAACAGAGAATGGATACTCTAATATCTAGTACCCGTGCTTTGCTACGAAACTATGTGATCGGGCTTGATACATTGACACCTAAAGCTTGAAAATTTATGTAGAATGTGTAACTCCTTAGCATCAGAGTGTGTTAATATAAGGCAACTGGCAGTTGGAATAGAGTTCTTTTCAGGTGGGGAGGGGCAGTAGAATGTCTAAACTTCCAGCCCCCAGGCTGGATAAGTCATGCACTGGCCACGCCCATGCCTGGTTTAGCGAAGGAGGAGCATTAGAGTGTGTTAATATAAGGCAAGTGGCAGTTGGAACAGAGTTCTTTTCAGGTGGGGTGGGGGAGTAGAACGTCTAACTCCTTAGCATCAGAGCGTGTTAATATAATACTGTATAAGAAATACTAATGATCTGATGGTCATCTTGAAAAATCCTTTCTTAGCGAGCACCTAGAAGCCAAGAGGAACATACGTGCCAAGTTTCAAGTTAGTAGGCTTTACAGTTCTGGAGATTTTGTGATGAGTGAGTGGTATTTGGCTTTTATATATATATATATAGATGACAATATAGATATGGCTAGCAAGTTGTACAGCCAATAGGCTCCCCTGATATGAAATCTAACCCCCTCTTCCTTGTAGTTGTACCCCATTGATTCCAGCCCTACCGTCTGGACAGTAAAGAATAAAGATCTTTCTTCTTCATGGCAGCCATTCTGAAGAGCTAAGGAGAAGCATCCATCTCTGAAGCTTTTCACTTCCCTAGTATATACGAGCTGGAACAATTTAAGATGTCTGTGGTTTTCTTAAGGAGCCGAGGTGGCGCAGTGGTTAGAGTGCAGCACTGCAGGCTACTTCAAGCTGACTGCTAGCTGCAGTTCGGCGGTTCAAATCTCACCAGGCTCAAGGTTGACTCAGCCTTCCATCCTTCTGAGGTGGGTAAAATGAGGACCCAGATTGTTGGGGGCAATATGCTGGCTCTGTGAACTGCTTAGAGAGGGCTGTAAAGTACTGTAAAGCGGTATATAAGTCTAAGTGCTATTGCTATTGCTATAACGGAAGTGTACACACTCAGAATAATGTTTAAGTAAATCAATTCCCCACAATAAACACTTAAAACAAGCCAAATAAAGTAGGAATTCAATTGCCAGATTTTATTTTCCAGGTGGTTCACTCATATTCTATTGGATCCTGATCACATGGGGATTAGATAGAAAGGAGAGAATGATTTGCATGTGGTCAACACAACTGTAGCATCAAATCTATATTTCTAAGGTGATTTTGCTCTCAGCCTCACACATGGAAGGGCACAAAAATAGAGACAACAGGAACTCCGTAGGAAACTTCAAAAGAAGGTTCTTGACAACACTAATGAGATTAAAGTAGAATCCCATTAATCTGATTGCTTCCTTTGTTACTTTTCTTCACATAATTCTGGGGTTCCTGCTGAGTGAAGCTTTAAAGCAGGAAAACCTCTGAGTTCAATAAGTGTAAATGATGTTGGAGGGGAGAGAGTTTCTTTCAAAAGACATATTATGCTACCTGCTTAGTATTTTACAAGTGGCTTCCACCTATATTGTCAATATTAAGTACCCTGGAGAACAGCAAGAACAACACAGGTTAACTAGAAACAAGAAAACTATTTGACAAATTCTCTTTAGTGGAAGCCATGCTAGGAAAGGATTACACAAACCAATTTATCTTCCAGAACATTTGTTTTATTACTAAGTTTTCGGTACTGCTGCTCTCCATTTTTACTTTGCATTTTCCGTTTCCCCAAAGTGATATTTTAATGAGGCTGATATACTTGTGGCCAGCCATTTTTCCTTTGAAATACTTCAGGCAGAAAAACATTTGGCCCCGATCAATTTTACTGTGGGAATGTAATTAATTTTATGATCTATGCCCTTACAAAGAGAACACTGTAACTAGTGATACGTCTTTGCACGTTACTTCAAACCTTGTTTGTGCAAAATGAATTCTTAAGAAGGGGACGTGAAACAGCTTTTCATCATGGTAGTGATACGATCAACAACATTTTTATTAAAGTACGGAGGTGATTTGCTACCTAATTTTTCTAAAACATAATTGCTGTTAATAAATGTCATAACTTGTGCTTAATCTGCCTTCTGTAACACACTGTTATTTCACATCCGTTAGCCCCGAGTGCCATTAAACCCTCAGATTTCATCTGTCCACCCCCAATATTTTTGTCTAGGTAAGGACAAAAAAGTCTGAGCTAAGCTTAACTACATGTTCACATAATTTTCTTGGCAACAATACGAAAGTGCAGATGATCCTTGATTGAGCCCCCCAAATTTCCATTACTAAGCAAGACCTTTATTAAGTGAGTTTTGCCCTGTTTTATGACCTATCTTGCCAGAGTTGTTGTGTGAATCATTGCAGTTGTCCCAAAGGTGCTTTTTCAAGCGGCAACTGGACTTTCTGGTTTTTCTTTGAAGACGTTTCGCTTCTCATCCAAGAAGCTTCTCATCCAGCTTTTCTTGGATGAGAAGCGAAACGTCTTCAAAGAAAAAACCAGAAAGTCCAGTTGCCGCTTGAAGAAGCACCTTTGGGACAACCATGACCTGGATGACTGAGAATCTCCATAGACAAATCACTGCAGTTTGTTAAGTCAGTAAAAACGGTTATTAAGTGAATCTGACTTCCCCATAGACTTTGCTTGTCAGAAGGTCACAAAAGGGGATCCCATGATCCCAGGATATTGCAACCGTCATAAATACGAACCAGTTGCCTAGCATCTGAATTTTGTTCATATGACCGTAGGGATGCTACAACAGTCGTAAGTGTGAAAAATGGTCAAAAGGTTTTTTTCAATGCCATTGTATCTTCGATCAGTCCCTGAATGAATGGTTGTAAGTCAAGGACTATCTGGGATTGTATTTCCTTCCTCTGGATTTTTCTTTACTTCCCAATTTAACCCACTGGGACTCTTTGCTGGTTTGTCCCTCAAGTAAGATCCTATCTACCTGTTTATCTAGGTGTCATCCACAATTAGCTAGCTGCTCTCACTGCTGCTTCTTTGTTGTGCTAGTAAATGATGAGACACTGCCTTGTCTCTTTCATTTACTGACCCTGCAAACTCAGCTAATTCAAGGGGAAGTCCCAATGAAAACCACCGAAACTATTTCGCTCAGAACATATGATATACGTCCTGCTTAATTTCTACGGATGACAGGATACCAACCTGACTCTATGAAGTCTCTTTTTCCCACGGCTGCCATTGAGTTTCATATGCCAGTTCTCAAAAATAATTGCATTTGGGGCATGTGTTAAGTGAGAGGGATATCTGAAAGCGAATAAGATGGCGATGTGTCTTTCTTACATGGAGGGAAGCGCCACGATATCCAACTGGCACTTTAATATAATAACGATGGGAAATTTGGCTCTTGAGACAGTCATCTTCGTTTCATGCAATTCTAGGTTGTTTGTCCAATGCTGAATTCAGGAAGATGAAGCTAGGAAAGAGAAAGGGATTGAGTGAAACTGAAATCTGTTAAAACACACAGCAGGCGACTGGGGAGTGTTTCCTAAATTATAAAGATATTGGATAACAACAGTAGTGCTACTTTCTAGTTTGCAGATGAAATTGTGCTTTTGCATGTAGAGAAAAGGACGCCGTCATTTGAGATAAAGTGACGATAGGTAATACAGCAAGTGTTGGGAGCAAAGACCAAAACCAGGCCACACTATATAAAAGCTGCATTGATATAAAATTTGGATATACAGGCAATCCTTGACTTATAGCCACAATTGGGACCAGAATTTTAGTCATAAGTAGTTACGATCGGCACCCATGTAATATGTAATCCTTGTTTGCATGCTTATTTCTGCTGAGTTGTGTCTGTGTTTCCCTTACTCCAATTTTGTTGAAAATTTTGAGCCCAAAATTTCCATTGCTGATCAAGGCAGTTGTTAAGTGACAGTTTTGGTTCATTTTACAACCTTTCCTGCCACCGCTGTTAAGTGAATTGCTGCAGTTATTAAGTTACTAACACAGTTGTTAAGTGAAAGTGGCTTCCCCATTGACTTCGCTTGTCAGAAGGTCACAAAAAGGGATCACATGACCTTGGGACACAGCAGCCATCATAAATATGAGTCAAGTGTCCAAATTTTGATCACGTGAGTACAAGGATGCTCCCACTGTTGTAAGTATGAAAAATGGTCGTAAGAACGAATGGTTCTAAGTTGAGGACTAGCTGTATATGATTTCTATTTTTATTTCAGACCAATGCCCACCATCTAGTCATGCAAAACCTTTTCTGTCTATTTATCTCTACTGAAATGCAATATATTATTGACTTATCAAGTGGAGAATTCCATGTAGAATTTTTTTAAAAAAAGATCCATTACACATTCATAAAATAGATTTCAAAACCTTCATAATTTATAAGAAACAATCACTTAGCCAGCTACAGAAAACAGTAATAGTGCAAATGTCTTCCAATTAACCGTATTCCAGTTTATTAGGTTAAATAACCTATGTATGTGCTTTTGATGTACTCTAATTCTGATGTGGCATTTATCAGCTGCAAGTGATTTTAAAAAAAAGAAATTATGAGGGCATTTTTAATGATATGAATCAGGTTATATTATATATCTTTCCCCTGCACTTTAATGATGTCCCTTAAGTACAAATTTGTTGTCAAAGAAAAAGAAGAAGAAAAACATGTTTTGTTGCCTTACATTATTTAAACGGGAATAAAACTCTGCATAGTTTGGATTTCAGCAAATGGTCAAGGCCAACCCTTTTCACTCAAAGCATAAATAATAACATCGGCATTATATTTTTATGGCACAATGGAAACGTTTATATAATGCCACATATCATTCAGTAGAGTGCTGTAAAGCACTGTAAAGCGGTATATAAGTCTAAGTGCTATTGCTATTGCTATTGATGAGAGGCGGCATGAGAAGGAATTTGTGCCTTTGGTAGAATATCAACTTATCAGTCATTCAATCATTCTCGTAATCTGTTGAAAAGTCAAGGTTGAGGCTAGCTTCTTTATTGTGGCATGCTATATATTATGTGATATGAAATTCATCCCATCATGGTGATTGCTAAACAGTTATGTGGTTTAGGACTCTCTGCCTCGGATGCCTTACGATTTAAATTTACTGTGGAGAAAAGCAAGGTGTTACACCTAGGCAGGAAAAACCAAAGGTACAAGTACAGAATAGGTGAAACCTGACTCAAAAACAGTGTGAGAGGGACCTTGGAGTCCTAGTGGACAATCACTTTAACATGAGCCAGCAGTTGCCAAAAAAACTAATACAATCCTTAGTATCCCTTTAGTAAGACCTGGAACACTGCATCCAGTTTTGGTCACCACATGCCAAAAAAGATGTTGAGTCTTTGGAAAAAGTGCCAAGAAGAGCAACTAAGATGATTAAGAACCTGGAGACAAAAACATATGAATAACGGTTGCAGGAATTGGATATGGCCATTGGCCAGTCTAGAGAAAAGAAGGACTAGGGGGGACATGATAGCAGTATTCCAGTATTTGAGGGGCTGCCACAAAGAGGAGGGGTCAACTTATTTTCCAAAGCACCAGAAGGCAAGACAAGAAACAATGGTTTGAAACTACCGTATTTTTCAGACTATAAGACGTTCTGGACTATAAGAAGCACCTAGCTTTTGGGGAGGAAAAGAAGAAAAAAAAGATCTGCCTCTGCCTCCCAGCAATTTGCCTCCTTGCAGCAAACAGCCTGGTCAACTTCAGCACAGCCTGATTTAGCATGAGCAGCTGCTTGGCAGTTGGATCTGCCACCCGGAATACCACCGATCAGCTGTTCCAGGCTGCGGAGATCGCTGGCCCCATCGCCGCCCATCGCCGCTGCCACCTATTGCCGCCTCTGCGCGCCCCATTTTTGGTGTCCATGCATCCCTTTTTCAGCCCGTTCCAGGCGACGGGGATTGCCGCCGCTGCCTATCCCCGCCGCCTGGAACAGGTCGAAAACGGGATGCACTGAGGCCAAAAATGGGGCGCACAGAGGCGGCGATAGATGGCGATGGGTGGCGCTGGTGCCAATGGGCGGTGGCGCCAATGGGCGGCGGTGATCCCCGCAGCCTGGAACAACTGATCGGTATTCCGGGACACAGATCCAACCACCAATCAGCTGCTCATGCTAAATCAGGCTGTGCTGAAGCTTACCACGCTGTTTGCTGTTTGCTGCAAGGAGGCAAATTGCTGGGAGGCAGATTTTTTCTTGTGCTAATCAAGCTGTGCTGAAAACGAAACTAAAGCAGACTGTTTGCTGTGCTGGGAGGCAGAGGCAGAGTTATTGTGAGTGTTTTATGAGTCTTATTTTCTTCTTTGTGTCCTTTTGTTGTAAAATTTCTGTCTAGAATCAACAATTAGCTGGAATTTAAAAAGCATTTCACTAACTTAATTAAAATGTTACCTGAAGGAAAATAAAGAGAGGGGGAAAAAGCTTTACATCTAGCAGATTGCGTGCTGAATAACTTACTGATCCTTCCAGCTTTATTCTGGTTGGTTGGTTGGTTGGTTGGTTGGTTGGTTCTGATTGATTGACGATATACTGGGCAGAGTTTTATCATCGAAGAAGACACGTTTAGGATACCTTCATCAATGAATTTCTAATAACATTGAAGTTCATGGTGTCAGTTTTTGTGGTGGATTGACAGTAGTGGCACAAGAAGAACAAGATAAAATCCTTCAATCTTCCTTCTACCGGTATCTGAAAAAGTTTGGTCCAATGAACTAGTTGATTTGTTGGGAAAATAGGACCCATCAGGGGGGAACCTTGCTTACTTCCATTCTTCATTAGTATTATTCTTCAGTTGTGCAGGGGCCAAACATGGAGAATTCTCCACTTTTAAAGTCTTTACATAAACTTTAGATGCAGACATAAGAGAAGAGAGACATAGCTTAGGAGAAGAACTGTTAAAAAGAATCTACATAAATCTTGATTCTTAATGGCTTATTTTATTATATTATTTATTACAATAATAAAGGAATTGAATATAACCAACAAGGCAAAGCGACTGCTAAATAAAAATGAAGCATTATTTAGCTGCATTAATTTTGCCTGTATTAATTAGTTGGAACTGTAGCCATTCCAATTCTTAGCAGTCAAGTCATCACCTTTGCCATGTTTTTTTTTTTAAAGGACATTTTAAAGCTCTCAATTATAGTCCTGGTTTCATCTTAACGCTATTCTCTTGCATTCTTTCTCTTTTTTTTCTCCTAATTATTAATTTCATTCTTTTCTAATACTCTGTCATGTTATTATAACCTGTGGTCACAACAGTAGGCTTATTCATCAAATAGAATCCGGGGTATAACTCTACGGTTTCTGGAAAATTCTGTTGAATTCTGGAATTCGTCGATGTTTTACATATCATTTTGATAGAGTCATATCCAGAAGTACTTTGTAATGGCAGATTATTTTCTTGACTGAACCTTCACTAGAGAGGGAGCATTTAAGGAAAAGATTTCTGGTAATAGTTAAGAATGTCAGGGAAATATAATATTTTAGATAGACAATTACAAGGAAAAAAATGTTTTATTTATAACGTTTCTCTTGTATTTCTTCAAACAACCCAACACACATCCAAATCATTTGTCTAGTAAATTTTGTTTGATAGACCAAGACATGTAATAACTAAAGCAGAAATACAAGAAAAACATAATCTTTTACTTCAAATTATATGTTGTTCACATTAAGAAAACCTGGTTGCAGTATATTATTTTCATAGAAAATTCATGCCCTTATTAATTTGAAAAGAAGTGAAGAAAAGTAAGAGGGATGGAAACCCACATCCTTTTGACTGCTTTGTGTGACAATTCCCCTATGAAACTATACAAACCTTCTGTCTGTCTGTCTATCTGTCCATCGATCCAACTATCAGCTTTTTAAACATAAGCTACTTCAAATACCTTTTAGAACATGAAGTGAGCCCATCAGTTATTTACTAATTAGTTTGCATTGGGAAGATGGTTAAGCTGTTTTTTAAAAATATTTTTGTTTAATTTGTATCACGGATCATCCTATTGCATTTAATTAGCTATATTGTAAACTCTCAAGGGTCTTCTTTGATTGCTCTAGGTTTAAACTCAATAAATAAATAAATGCAAAAATTATCATGCTGACTGAATACTATTTTAAAGTGCTCGCTACATCATTGCATTTTTATTGGCCACAGCATGGAAATTTACAAGAATAGTAGCGGCCTCAAAAGTACAGGTGTCCCACAAGGCCGTTGGCTATGTGGTGAGTGCCTGTACGACTACTTTGGGGGGGGGGAGTTTTTCCGCATTAATTGCAGCCACAAATTAGTCATATATTTGTGTTCATATTTCTTGATTATTAAAAACCCTGCTGTACAGAGGAGAACAAATTGTGGTCCCTCTGTCGGCACTCAGTTGCAAATTAGCAGCCCTGTTTCCTGGTATTATGAAACGGGAAGCATATGAAAAAATGCCGTGAACCTTTAAAACAGCCTTTGCATAATTAAAAAACAACAATTCATCCTGGATTTTCCAGGTATGTGCAGTATAGCCCCAGTGAGTCCCTGTGGTCCTTGCCATAAAGTCCCCCATGTTACTTATGGTTACAGCCATCAATCGCCCAATTTACTCCGGTTATCAACTCTCAGATAATTTTGCTCCGAGCTACTCTATTTAGCTTCCTATATCCGGAGCAAATATGGAAGGGAATAAATTGCAATACTCCATAGACAGTGCCTTAGGGTGAGAGTTCTTAATAGCTTATAACTCTCACCCAAATTCAGATTCAAAAGCAAATGCAGTTTGTCTTAATTTTGTAGATCTCTCAAAACTATTGCTGGGAGAAAATGCTAATTTTCATGGTGGCGCAGTGATTAGAATGCAGTATTGCAGCCTAACTTACTGCCCACTGCCATCAGTTCGATCCTGACTGGCTCAAGGTTGACTCAGCCTCCCATCCTTCCAAGGTTGGTAAAATGAGGACCCAGATTGTTGGGGGGGCAATTTGCTGACTCTGTAAACCACTTAGAGAGGCAGTATGAAGGCGGTATATAAGTCTAGGTGCTAATTTATGCAGAGCACCGCAAGCTATTTTTGAGTACTGCAACACCAAGAGAACTCAATTGCAAGTTGAGGATTAACTCTTTCTGGAACAACCTTTCAGTGTTATGAATTGATTTTGTCCAACAGTCCTAGGGTATATAGCTCATTTTACTTCCCCTCCTTGCAAGTTGGGAAGAGGCTTAGCGAAGAGAATTGCTTAGGACAACCTTGCAAAGAAGGCCTTGTTCGATACTGAAAGTTGGATACCAGATATCTGTTGCTACATATCTTCTCAGAAAACCAAATGCTGTTATTGCACATTTCAATTTCTAAGCTTAGAACTAGTTCCAAAAACAAAGAGGAGGAAGATAAAAGATGATAATGACGCGAGGAGAGATATTTTAATTCCTTGAGTGCTTCCAGATAAAACGATTCTCAATGTGGATCAGGCTAATACACAGAAGGATGTCAGATACTACTTTAGTATGGAACCAAATCATACCAAGCAGGAAAAAAATAATATATCCTCAGTACAACCTTTATTGGTTCCATTAGCCTTGGTGTTATCTATAAACCTCATAAAAACCAATTATGCTTCTTCTAATCCAGAGTTCCAGAATTAGATGCAAAGGATGTATTGTGTAGAGGATTAGGGCATACTGTAGTTTACAAATTTGTGTGATTAACCTGGGGGTGGAGTGTGATTAACCTGGGGGTGGAGGAGTAACAACCCACTATGAGGACTGAGAAGCTCCAGTAAAATTATAACTATATGCTTTCTCACAGGCAAGGTTTTTGTTTTTCCAGTGTGCATCCTTGTGCATTCCCTCCTCATTTTACGAAAGAACATTGATGTCTGAGAGAGGCCATAAAAACATTTCACTTTCATTATTGATCTTTTTCTGTGGAAAAAAAAAAGCACAGCATATTTAATAGCATGGAATCAAACAGATGTTCAGTTTCATTCAGTGCAAAATAACATTTGGAATCATACATTGGTATGTTTTCCTTTCTTTGCTTACAAATTGCATAATATGGAATAGTGCTAACCTTTTCCCAAGACTATGTTTTCACCAATTTATTTATTGTTTTTTAAATATTTCCAGTTCCAGACATCACCAGAAAACATGAACATTGAACAAATGTATAATGGTAGACATCTCTAATAAAGCTCTCCCCATTTTTCCCGATGTGAATCATTGATAGTTTCTCTTTGATATTTAAACTTGTGACATTAGTCTCCATTCTTTTACACTGACTTGTAGTTTCATTCATATTTATTTTTCCCCAAAATGTTTTGGTTTTTTTAATTCTTGGAATACAGTCCTTTATAAATAGAAATGAAGATATGTAACTTTGCTAAGATGTTGTGATCTGAGATTTTCAGATGTGGAATGATGGCTGATTAGAACTCGGGCTTCTCTTTAGTCTATGTATGTGGCTGACTTGGAAAGAATGCAATTACTTTAAAAAAATGTTTTCAACAGCGTGCAAAAGTTACTCGGTTTTTATCAATGGATTATTTTGCCATGTTTGAGAACATCAGCAGCGATTTAATACGCCGTCTTGCTTCTCTGAATGCCCACAAATAAAAGGATCAGATCCAAGATATTGTTTCCTAAATCTTAATGTCAAGGCTATGTCTAGTCTTTCAGCTAAATTTGGAGTAGAGATTTAAATTCTTCCCCAATCACTATTATCTTTACTAGCAAAGAGATGGCTGTTATTTCATCCTCTAAGTGGTTATTTGGAACTTGGATGTAAGACACTGGTGTTGTTTCTTTGTTCTGAGCCAGCTCCCCAAACACGACAAACCATTCAAATCATTGAAGCAATTATTCCTTTATTAGGAGCGCCAGCAGCCCGGGCAAAAAGTTTCTCTTTCACCGCAGGCTAACAAGTCCGTCTGGCCAGAAGATAAATAGTTGTCTGCCACATTTATTCATCTCCTCCCCCTGCCTTTTATCCCCAGAGCTAGGGTGGGGCTTCGCTGGCAGCGGTGGCTCTTCCTTCCCAAGGATTGGCCCACAGCTTTCCACTGCTCTCCTCTCCTCTGCCTTCTGCGCATCCGCACATCAGGCACTGGCCCCAGCTGTTCCACCTCTTCCTCATCAGCCACCTCCAGACCTGGGGGCTGTTGACTCTCCATCTGAGGGCTGACGGATGGCCCAGGTTCCGCCTTTGTCTCTCTCTCTCTCTGCCAGCTGCATTCCTTCTTCCCCCTCAGAGCTCTCAGGTTGCCTTGATGTTGACCCTGACTCCCATGCCGGCACCTCTGATTCGGCTGCTGGAGGGGCCGGCGGCCAACAGGCCACAACATTCTTCTCCTTCTAGAGAATCTCAATATGGTAACACCAGATCACTTCAACCTCTTTCTAATTACAGCAGTAGAAGATCTACACACCATCTGTAAAAGAATTTCTTGTCTTCTGTTCCTTTATCAGAAAACAGAGAGAAGTTTTACTCCATAAACAGATGGCTAGATCCATGGAAACACAGTTTGACAGAAACAAAGCATCTATTTTTCTGAAGATTGTTTCAGAAAAAGAATCATCTGCCGTTGGAAATGGTGGAGCTAAACTGATGCTACGGCAGCCTTGTTGGCCTTAACAATTAGTCATTAATAATGTGGAATTGTTGTATAAATATCACATGCACAGTGAATAGTTCTGTATTTAGAATTGGATTGGTTTTTGTTTCGGATCTCTCTTGGCTAATAATATTTCCTATTGTAAGACGGTTGGAATTTTAAAAAAACAACAGCTTTATTTGTATGCTTAGAGAGTACTAAGTTGGTTCCAAATAATACTGAATGGAGAAGAAAAATAGCCACCGGAATCTTATCTCTAATTCTAATTGCTTCAGCAGATGCATCTTGCATGATGCTTGAGGAAAGAGTTTGGGAACTAATTAGTATTTAGCATTTTAGAAAAGGGAGAAATTGGCAGCATCAATATTAAACCCAGATTGTGGTGGAAATGCTCGTTTTAGGTGTGTGTCTGTGTGTATTTAAAAGATGGATGAGCTAAACCAAAGTGTATATTTTTATTCTATTAGTGTTCTCCACTTGTTTAATAAGCTTACCGGGTGCGTAGCTTCTTCCTAGTTGCCACTGTTGCCTACTTCTTATTGCTAATAAAGGCTCTAATGAACACATCGAACTTCGTTGTCACTAGTTTTCAGCCGTAATTATTGCATTACGCTCTAGCAAACCTCAAATTGCAACTTTGTCTTACCAAACATTAAATGGCAAACATAAACATCCTTACTCTTTACAGTTTCCTTGGAAGATTACCAGCACTGTAAAAACACAATGCATTCTTTTTTTTTTTTTTTTTTTTGCTGATTTGAAAGCAGTTCTTTTTTCCCCCCTCTTAATTCATCAAGCTGTACTAGGATCCTGCAAAATAGGCTTACCAGAGAGATAACTTTGACCCAATATGTTTAGTGGCTACATGCAATTGAATCCAGATCTCCCCTCTATAAAGTAATTGTAGTTAGATCAAAACTTATTGTGTTGCTGCATCCAGTTCACGAAGCTGTTTATTCTGATTTATAGCGTTTTCTCAGATATTGCAACCCCTCTCATTCTTAAAGCAGATTATAAAGCACTGTTGCATTTAATTTATAAAATTTAATTTATAAAATTTATATGCCGCCCAACTCCCGAAGGACTCTGGGCAGTTTACATCATGTAAAAAAATAAAAATAAAGCATATAAAAACAATTTAAAAAAAACCATATCTATATTAAAATAAAACATTCACACAACCATACATGGGTCAATCAGAACAACTATTGGCCCCAGGCCTGCCGGAAAAGCCAGGTCTTAACGGCTTTACGGAAGGCCAGTAAGGTGGGGGTAGTACGGATCTCGGGGGGAAGCTCCCAAGCAATTCATATGTTAAAATGCTAAATGCAACATCTTCTATCCTTGCAACAGAAATGGCTTGCAGTATTCGGGAAACAATACAGATGCATAGTTTTAGGCATCTTGTTCTGTTGAGGATAGTAACTGAAGGACAAATAGTGTATCGACTTTTTTCTTTCCCAGTTATATTTGACACCCTGACTGTTAAGATTGGGGCGGCATGGTGGCTCGATGGTTAAGATGCTGGGCTTGTTGGCTGGAAAGCTGGCAGTGTGGGTTTGAGACTGGAGTGCCACGGAATGCGGTGAGCTCCCGTCCTCACCCCGGCTCCTGCCAACTTAGCCAGTTTGAAAACATGCAAATGCAAGTAGATAAATAGGTACCACTTTGGTGGGAAGGTAACAGTGCTCTGTGGCTCAACATCCTTGAAACAGAGATGACCCCCCACCCTATAGTTGGTAATGACTAGCGGAGTAAAATCTTCAGGGAGTCCTTTATTTTTTCCCTTTACTGTTATGGTTATGTGCTGGATCAGACCAATTTTCTAATTTTTGCATTTTTTTTCATAGTGTCCAATCGGAGATCTATAGGAAGCCCAAGGCAGATATGAATAGAATAGCTCTTTGCCTCATGATGCACCAACAGTTTGAATGCAAGTAGAAATATTCACATGAAGCATTGAAGTACCAGAGCTAGGTATAAATACAAAGAACAGATGTGACAGTAGCAATAGCACTTAGACTTATATACTGCTTCACAGTGCTTTACAGCCCTCTCTAAGCGGTTTACAGAGTCAGCATATTGCCCTCATTTTACCCACCTCGGAAGGATGGAAGGCTGAGTCAACCTTGAGCCCCATCAGGATCGAACTCCAGACTGTGGGCAGAGTTTGCCTGCAATACTGCACTTTAACCACTGCATCACCAGGACTCCTAATAGCACTAGCAATAACACTTAGACTTATATACTGCTAAGCGGTTTACAGAATCAGCACATTGTCCCCAACAAGCTGGGTACTCATTTTACCAACCTCGGAAGGATGGAAGGCAGAGTCAACCTTGAGCCAGTCAGGATCGAACTCCTGGAGTTTGAGTTAGCCTGCAGTACTGCATTCTAACCACTGCACCACCACAGCAATACATTGCAACAATAGTCAAGCCCTACTCACTTATCCTTTCAGACAAACAGGCAAGCAGGACTACAGGTGTTCCTTTAACCATTGGGAACTCTGTATTATGGTGAATAAGATGAATCCCAGATTAAGGTTGTAGTTCTTTAATTCAGACCGATACATGCCGGCTCTCTATTGTGCATCAGGCTGATTTCATGAATAGTATCTTCTAACTACTATTTTCTGAGCTCCTGGGGTATGAACTTTGAAGAAATTGCTTTATAAAAAAAGCTTAATTGAATGTCAGATATTGTTGTGGTCACTATACACTTGTAATTTGTATCCTGGCATGCCCATGCTCATTGCTAATCCATTGCGAACATGGAAGGAAAATATAAGGTCCAGATATGGTTCAAATCATTAAAGACTTGTGAAATTGAAATTCCAAACAGCCAGAATTTGATTTAGGGGGGAAATTAATAACCAGATCCAGGTGTACTCAGCATAACAAATGGCACAATAAAGGAAATTGGAAACGTCTTATACTTATAATATGAGAATATGGAGATACTCCTTTAAAAAAGGGGTTTTAAATATAGAGTTGGAAAAATGAACAGCACGTCTGCATTGCAAGTGTACGATGCAGCAGCCCAAAGAGGAACACACAATGACTTTTAAGGTCTCTGTGGAATCGCAGGAGAAATATGCAGAGAAGGAGACCTGTTTCAAGGTCGGTGATAGGTGGAATTTGAGAACCTTGCAAGAACGTGTCAATAATTGTGAGCTTCCTCAGAAAATTCTTGGCATTCTGTCAGAGTAATGATGATTTAATAGCTGACCAGCTGATGTAAGGCTATAAACTGAAATGCTGATGCAATGAGGATGAGTCAGCAGGGTTACTGCCTCTTTAAGAAGCTGTCTATATAAGGGAGGCCATGAGAGGGCGTATCTCTCTCTCCTCATGTATCACTCTCCTCGGCGTGTTCTATCTGCATTGTAGTTTTCCATGTAGAGGTGAAGATTGATTGATTGCCTGGTATGTGCCTACCACGTGTATGTATGTATACCTGTATATAGAAGTCTTGTATATAAACCACTGTTTGAAAGACAAAACCTCTGTGTACTGTATTTTGCTCCTGGGTTGTCTCAAAATAATAGTCACGCTGTGCACACTGTGACACATTCTGAGAAAGCTGACTATGTTTCCATTCAATTTCTGAAGAAATTTGGTGAATGCTGATTAGTTCTTACACTTATCCCATCTATCTGGGATACGGCTTAATCTTTGCATAGAAGCTTACAAAGTTTTGACTGATACATGGCCATCATTCCCCTTCTCCCCTCAGAAGTAAATTTCTGAGTTTCCAGGAGGAGGGAGCTGCAAGGGACCAAGAGATGCCAAAATTTAGTTTGACTGGGAGGAAGACGGTCGAGATAGCTCCTCCCTAGAAGTTCTCAGTGTACACCTTTAATGATGCAAGTCATTACTTTAGTTTGGCAAGATTTCGTATCTATAGGTGAGGAACAGTAAACTGCTTAGAAGTAATTATCCGTGTCTTTCTTGGTTTTTGGACCCTGACATAAGCGTATGAAAACGGGGAACTAGAACTATCCTAATAGACAATGACATAGTGAAGAGAGATCACCATGGAAGTAATCAAACTAACAGAGTGAAAGTCATAATCATGTTTCTAGCAATAGCAATAGCACTTAGACTTATATACCGCTTTACAGTGCTTTACAGCCCTCTCTAAGCGGTTCACAGAGTCAGCATGTTGCCCCCCCAACAATCTGGGTCCTCATTTTACCCACCTCGGAAGGATGGAAGGCTGAGTCAACCTTGAGCCTGGTGAGATTTGAACCGCCGAACTGCAGCTAGCAGTCAGCTGAAGTAGCCTGCAGTGCTGCACTCTAACCACTGCGCCACCTCGGCTCTCTAGACGATGGCAAGGAAGGGAACATCAGGAAGGACCAGCAAACAAATTAGAAACCGGTGGAATGTATGTTAGGGGAACCATGGGCAATGTTTTATTCCATATGGATAAAATAAAGCAGCTGTAGCAAGGGGCCTGGGGGGGGATAACGGAAAGACCTTGTCAATTGATATTAAGGCCAAGCATTTGCAAGTTGCACCTGTACTCTTAAACAGTCTCTGAAACATTTATCTTTTAACATATGGCAGACAGTGATGTGCTTGTACAGATTGTTTGCTAGTGGGTTTTGACCTACTCTAAGCTGTGTTAGCTTTTTTATTTTATTTTATTTCCTTCTGTTTGCCTTTTCTGACTTTCTATTTATAGAGATCCGCCAAAGCACTTATCTCGGAGTTGGGAAAATGAATGTGAACCAAAGAGAGATTCTTAGATGATTAAGAATGGAAGACTGGCTCTCTTTTCCTTCTCTTAAAATTGTGGCCAAACCCAGACAGTAGCTGTATTTCACTTATCTCTCTTGCTCCTTCTGTGTTTTAGGACAATTCCTAAAAAGCATGAAAGTTGAAGCTAGAAATATAAACAGAATGGAATGAAAAGATAGCAACTAGCAGTAATGCTACACAGCACTCAGCCCAAAAACAACAATTCTACAATGATAGCGACATAAAATCCTTCAATTAGTGGGGAAAAAGAACCAGTGGTAAGCAAGTTTCCACCCCTTCCTGAAAGGCAAATAATGATTATTTATGTCACATTTCATTGGAAACAGAAATAACCTGATGTCGGCAAACATGAAGTTATTGTTAAAATGACTGCTGGAAAACTTGAAACCTCGGTGTGAGAAGCCGATCTCGGTATGGAGGCAAGGGCTACCAGAGGTAGGTTGCAGAGATCCAGAAGACCTCCAGATGGCAGCAAAGAGATGCCAAAACTTGTGATTCTTTGCTGTTCCCTAGAACAGAGGTCTCCAACCTTGGCAACTTTAAGCCTGGAGGACTTCAACTCCCAGAATTCTCCAGCCAGCAAAGCTAGCTGGGGAATTCTGGGAGTTGAAGTCCTCCAGGCTTAAAGTTGCCAAGGTTGGAGACCCCTGCCCTAGACCACAGAAGAAAGTTGGGGGGGCCTCAATTGTGCCATTAAAAAAACAGACTGAAAAAGCAGAAATGGCAGTCAATGTATTTGAAAAATTCATCACATTTTGCTTATTTTCTTCTTCCTGTGGGATAAGAGGAAGGCTAAAACCCTCATTTCTTTTTTTGTGGATTAGAGAAACAAGCTCCTGGGTAACCATTGTTCTATTGTAATCTTCTGGCATACCCTGGAAATTCTTTGGGAGTGACACTTCAACTCCCAGAATTCTCCAGCCAGCAAAGCTAGCTGGGGAATTCTGGGAGTTGAAGTCCTCCAGGCTTAAAGTTGCCAAGGTTGGAGACCCCTGCCCTAGAGTAGCTACTTGAACAGTTGCTCTCTTCCAACATGAGAGAAAGCAACTCTTAACCATTTCGGATCTGCACTTTTGAACCCTTGAAACTGGACCTTGAAATCCACCGGCTGGCATGCGGTGCCACTGATATACATTATCACTATCACGTGGTTTGACTATCAAATCCATTTCACCAGATAGTTTGATTAGCTGACACTTTTGAACTCACAGAAGTGAGTTCATAGACCATGCATTAAAACAATGCATCCTTAATGTCTCTTACACACTGTTGGAAGAAATAGCCATCTGGTTCAGTTCCAAGCTGGGAGAAAGACACTGGAAACATGGAGGCTGATTGGAAAGAAAA
Source organism: Thermophis baileyi (assembly GCA_003457575.1). NCBI lineage: Eukaryota > Metazoa > Chordata > Lepidosauria > Squamata > Dipsadidae > Thermophis > Thermophis baileyi. The sequence continues at coordinate 1,089,867 of QLTV01012191.1, forward strand.
GTTTATTGATGAACATGTGATTCTGGGCAGCTGACAAAATGGAGTTGAGAGTGGGTGGGTTTTTTATACCTTCTTTTGGGCTTTATATTTGAGCTTCCTGTTCCTGTGCAAGAACATGTCCTATAATATTCTATTGGCTGTTGTCATATTCCTAATGTGAGTCATATAGGGATCATGTAGGGCTCATTGCTGGCTCTATAGGCAAAAGAAGAAATGCAAATCCTAGGTGTTTGTCTGAGCTAATCTGGTCAACCTCTGGCTTATTGTTTATCTGAGCTCTCAGGTTTCTGTGACTTTGAAGTTTGGACTGTTCTGGGGGTGGTGCAATGAAGGGTCTTGTGTTCTGAAAAGGTGTTGGGCAGTTCCTATTGTGGCTAATGGCTTTCGTCCTGTGTTGGATCTTGGGTGAGGGGCTGCTTTCTAATCCTACCATTCTGCCAAGGAGTTTCGAAATATCCTGTCTTCAATGGATTACCAAATCTGCATTTCTAAAAGCTGTCCTCCTCAGTTTCTGCTTGGGGGCAGGGAGACTGGGGCTGGTTTCTGTCTTTAAGAGCATGTTTCTCCATTTCTCCTTTAGGGAAATATAATATTCTGCCTTTTTAATATTCTTCAAAATATTTCATTCGGGGGGGGGGGGGCTTCCCACAGCCCCAAAAAAAAAAGGAAAATCCACTGTGGAATTCACTTGCACAGTGGTTCATCCGCTGTTGTTACTACAGTCATTAACCTGCTAGTGCAAGTTGACAAAATCCAGCTTCTACAACCCTAACACATTTTTTTTTGCCTGTTTGTTTGTTTGCTGTTGTCTCATGGTAGCATTAATAATGCAGTTTGCAGGCTGGCACAGATGTCTTATCTTTCAAATAAACTTGTATGCGATTTCTTTAAACCGCAAGACTTTTCTTGCAAGTTGTACTGTTGCTTATTCATGGGACAAGTAAAAAGAGTCCCATTAAGGTTGCTGTTCAAATCACGGAAGTTCTTTTAAGCCCCCGAGATTTGAGGCACCTCTTCCCCAACCCTACTCCAGCTCACGATCATTCTGAATGGTAACCCGACTCGTACTCAGTTGACCCCTAGCATCTGAAAACAAAATAATAATAGTTCATTTGAAAAGAACACTTGAAAGTATTCTAGTCCCTTTCACCATGTCAAACGGGAAACCATCAAATGCTGATAAATATTTCTGCAACCTGCCTGTTGCTTTATTGTTCGCCAAGCCTACCAAAATAGCTCCCACGCATACAAATTCAGCTACTGTCAATTATGCTCCCTCCAACAGCGTACTCAACAACAGATAACTGTAACCTTGCTTTTTTAGAGTTAGCAGTTTGGGCCACAAACAATGTGATTTTAACAGAAGAGCATAGAATGAAGGACATGGTAAGAAAGTCACTTTTGTTAAGAGAAAGCAGAACATGTTTTGTTTGCTTTGAGCATTTTATGTATTTAGCTGAATACAGTTTCCCTTTTGTTCCTTTTCAGTTCAGGTTAGTTAGCTGATTAACTGCTTTGTACAGGGAACCAGTTAAGGCCGATTGAGAAATAGAAGTTGAAACCAGTGATGGGCTGATGCCGGTTCGGACCGGTTCGGGTGAACCAGTAGTTCCGACGATCAGCTGGCCCCGCCCACCTGCCCCTGCACTATCCTGTCCTATATTTCCTTCTTTCTGGCTCAGCTGATTCACACGGCACAACTGATTTCCGCACCTCCGCTGTTCTACTTACCGGAGCTGCCTTAGAAGGTAAGCAGCTGAGCTTCAAATTGCTGTAATTTGAATGATGCGCGCAAGTGTGTTAGGCGCCCGCAAAGCGCACGATCACCGAACCAGTTGTTAAACCGGTTGTAGCCCACCACTGGTTGAAACCAAGATTTCAGCTCCTCAATCTTTGGTTTGGATTTTTTTTAAAAAAATTACCAAGACAGTGCCTGTCACATCTGAAAGAAAATGAATATTAAGATTCTAAGTAAGGACTATATTTCTTCTGTTTCTTTTTTTTTAAGGCAAATTCTTTAATGAGGAACTTCTGAATGTCTATGGAGATTCTCAATCATCCAGGTCAGATCATGGTTGTCCCAACGGTGCTTTTCAAAAGGCAACTGGACTTTCTTCAGAACTGAAGAAGCTTCTTGGTTGAGAAGTGAAACATTTTCAAGGAAAAACATCAAGGAAGTCCAGTTGCCTTTTGAAAAAGCACTGTTGGGATGAGGAAAACCTTGATAGCACTTGTATTAATAACATATATTTGCAAGCCTGTTTTTAAAGGAATAGATGAGAAACGTTCAGGTTAAATTTAAGTAGTTGTATGCCTCTGTCTGCATTTATAAGGGTTAGTTAGGTGACAGTAGCTTAATCAAGGAATATATCTAAATTTCAGATATTTCTGCATTGGGGGGCAGTGCCAGCCTCAGAGGTATAGTTATACATGTTCATTCTTTTCCCCATGTGCTTTATGGCCTCACTCTTTAAGTGAAACATGAGGTTACAGGCCATCGTTTTCAATTCCTTTGTCAAATTGTTAAATGGTAAATGAAGGGGTGAACAGCCCATTTCTGAACCGTGCAGGCAACCAGAATTTTGGAAGATTAGAAACAAGCTGGAGGCTCCATTCTCCATTGGGATTATGGTTTAAAATAGATTTTCAATTTCAGTTTGAACAGAAACTGCAATTTATTTAGACATAGTGGTAAATTATGGTTTGTGCTAAATGGGAAAGTCAAAAGAGTTTGCAGACTGAAAGAGCATTAAAACCTGTCTGGCTGGATGAGGCTATGCATCCATGTAGATTAGCATTCTGTGTCACATTAGCAGCCAACTGGAAGCATTTGGGGACCTTTCAAACTAGGATAGAAACCCTTTCTAGTGTTTCAAACCCTTTCTAGTGTTGATCTCCACCGATCAGTATTTAAGAGAGGTTGCTATGATTCAGGAAATACTGAACATCTGTCTGCCAAGAGCCGTGGAAATCAGAAGGTTCAGGCGGTTCAAATGAGTATAAAGATTTATTGCAAGCTTAAACTCTCTACGAGAATCTGGCCAACTAACAGTCAAGGAAAATGAGCGGGAGATAAGAGAGGCATTCAAGGTGGGTAGGACTTCAATCTCTTGCGGGCGCACAGAGATTCATGACTTATGACGTGTTTGATCCCTCCATTGGGCTCAGACTGGTCATCTCCTACACTATCAATATTAATAGTATTTATGGCCTGATTCTACATAAGCTTGTCTTGTTCTCTTTTAAATTCATGTAAATTGGTTGCCATCACAACTTCTGGCAACTATTAGTTCAGCAGCTAACTCTGAGTACTAACCCTGTTTGAGCAGGGTTTGTATTCTTCTGTTTTATCTCCCCAACATATTCCAATCTAAGGAACCCCAACTGCAATCATCTCTCCTTGTAGGAAAGCTGCTCTAGCCATTGCTTTTGAATTATTATTTTTTTCCCTATATTCTGCAATATCCTTCTTAGGATACAGGGATTAGAACTCAGTGCAATATTTGAAGTGTATTATCATCATAAAAATATGGTACACAACAGCATTATTACATTTGGAAGTTCTGTTTTCAGTTGCTTTGTTTCCGACATGGAAACTACCTTTTTCTTAAACAATAGCTTCATTCTTTGTTGACATTTTCATTGAGTTGTCCATCATGACATTACGAAGCTTTTTCCCAATCCACCATGGTTAGTTCAGATCCAGTCATGTGGAGGTGAGGTTTGAAGCAATTTGCATCAGTTTATCCTCATGTGATGAATGTGAGAATAGAGAGCCGAGGTGGCACAGTGGTTAGAGTGCAGCACTGCAGGCTACTTCAGCTGACTGCTAGCTGCAGTTCGGCAGTTCAAATCTCACCGGCTCAAGGTTGACTCAGCCTTCCATCCTTCCGAGGTGGGTAAAATGAGGACCCAGATTGTTGGGGGCAATATGCTGACTCTGTGAACCACTTAGAGAGGGCTGTAAAGCACTATGAAGCGGTATATAAGTCTAAGTGCTATTGCTATTGCTATGAGGGACGCGGTGGCTCAATGGCTAAGACACTGAGCTTGTCGATCAGAAGGTTGGCAGTTCACGGGTTCGAATCCCTAGCGCCATGTAACAGAGTGAGCTCCCGTTACTTGTCCCAGCTTCTGCCAACCTAGCAGTTTGAAAGCACATAAAAAATGCAAGTAGAAAAATAGGGACCACTTTGGTGGGAAGGTAACCAAGGCGCTCCGTGCGCCTTTGGCATTTAGTCATGCCAGCCACATGACCACGGAGACGTCTTTGGTCAGCGCTGGCTCTTCAGCTTAGAAACTGAGATGAGTACCGCCCCTAGAGCCAGAAATGACTAGCACGCATGTGCGGGGGAACCTTTACCTTTACCTATCCTCAGGTACATTGGATCTGTTTTTCTGGATGCGAGAAACCATCTCACTACTTAGCCCTAATTTTATATCCTTTATATATAAGTCAAAATCTTGCCTCTATTTTGTTGTTCCTGGAATTTAGGATGAGGAATATCTGTCTTGGCAATGGTATGTGTGAAAGGGATCTACTGTAGGTGTCCTTTTCTACTATCACAGCTTCTAAAAAGAGAAAAATCTACTTGGGTAGATGCATAGAGTCCAAGAGTCTGTAAAGATTCTCCGTCATCCAGGTCATGGTTGTTCCAGAGGTGCTTTTTCAGGAGGCAACTCCTGGGGGGAAAAAGCACCTTTGGGACAACCATGACTGGATGATGGAGAATCTCTACAGACTTTTAGCTATACAATTTGGGATGAACACCCTTTGAATGGGAGTAGCAATGGATTTCCAGAGGAAAAATGGCAGACTACAGGAACCAGGAGCACCACTCAGGTGACCCTGAGGACACAAATAAACCTCCAAGTGCTTCAATGACCCTCTAAAAGGATGCAAATGACCAGCTGTCTGCAAGGAATATAAATCCTTCCATTCCTCACTATCCTGTCAGAGATGAAGAAGCTTCTCGGATGAGAAGCAAAACATCTTCAAAGAAAAAACAAGAAAGTCCAGTTGCCTCCTGAAAAAGCACCTTTGGGACATAGAGTCCATGGGAGGTAATTGTTGCCTTCTACTCTGCCTTGATTGGATTCCATTTGGGGTCTTGTGTCCAGTTCTTGGCATCACAGGTATGTTTTTTTTAAGACAGTGACAAATTGAAGCAGTGTCAATGGAGAACTGCAATGTGGTGAAGAATCTGGACGTCAGATTATGAGGAATGGTTGAAAGATCTGTCAGACCACAGGATGGGCTGGACCACCAGGAAATTCAGTGCCAGAGAAGCCATGCAAATTGGGGCAATCAAAAGATGTCTGTCCAGATCTTCTTCCTTACTCGATGCAGTAACCTATTGAAACCACATCCAAGAGTAGATATGAAGAAGTCCAAAGGGAGATCACACAGAATAGAGGAGTATTCTCTTACTTTAGAATAAATGACCAAAATCAGTGGAAGGGTTCAAGAGAGGAGGTTCAGGGTGGACTTCAGGAAAAAAAAACTTCTTGACTGTACAAGTTCTGTTTGGAGTTCTTCAAATAAGCTTGATGTTCATCTTCCAGCTATGCTGTGGTAGATCCTGCACTGAGCAGGGGTTGGGTTAGATGGTATTTAAAATCTCTTCCATATCATCATTGCTAAACAATCAGAATAGAGCTGGAAGGGACCTTGGAGGTCTTCCAGTCCAACCCCCTGCCCAAGCAGGAGACCCTATACCATTTCAGATGGTTATCCAATCTCTTTTTAAAAACTTCCAGTGTTGAGCATTTACAACTTCTGGAAGCACGTTCTTCCACTGGTTAATTGTTCTGTCAGGAAATTTCTCCTTAGTTCTAGGTTGCTTCTCTCCTTGATTAGTTTCCACCCATTGCTTCTTGTCCTGCCCTCAGGTGCTTTGGAGAATAGCTTGACTCCCTCTTCTTTGTGGCGGCCCCTGAGATATTGGAACACTGCTATCATGTCACTCCTAGTCCTTCTTTTCATCAGACTAGACATACCCAGTTCCAGCAACCATTCTTTATATGTTTTAGCCTCCAGTCCCCTCCAGTCTTTGTTGCTCTTCTCTGCACTCTTTCCAGAGTCTCAACTTTCTTATTTTCTCTCTTTCTTATCTTTTTAACCAGTTGCCAACCCATGGGAACATATGTCCTCTTCTGTCATAGCAACTGGCAGAGTAGAGAGGGAAGGAGGGGACTATACAGAGCTACATCTCTCTTTTTCCTCCCGACCTCTATTAATTTCTCATAAATGAGTATGAGGCATGCAGGAAGTTTAACAGGAGAGAGAGAGAGAGAGGTCAGTAAACTCTCTTTTCAGACCATTATTGACCCACTCTGTCATTCCTGCGACCCCTATCGAGCATCTATGAATATGATAATTGAGAAAATCTTTTAAAATAGTTAAAAGTATTTGTCAGTTTATTGACAAAGGATAAAATTATGAAAATTGGTGCATTTGTATTGTGGGGGGTTCTAAGTAATTGGGATATAGTTAGTTCTGTTCAAAGCGCTTAGCTACAATATGCCTGGTTCTATTTTCAGTGTTATAACATTGTGACTTATGTGCAAAAAGGAAGGTATTTTTAAAAAAAAAATAAAGAAAGAAATCAGGTGAAAAAGAGTTCATCTATAAAGGAAATCCATTAAACTATTGTATTTTAAGCCCTGGCCATGGAAAGAAATTACTACCTATATGGTTGGAATTAATTCTGTAGAACAAGTAGTTCAATCTTTCTTTCCAGGGTCAACGAATTCTGTATTTCAAGGCATAGCATGAAACAGAATTGGAATTAACACCTGAGCTTTTTGAATATGTTTCAGACTTTCTGAATCGCTGGCAAATTCTACTTACATTGCCGCATTCTGTAATTTATTCTCTCAAAAGTCTTTCTGCTCATCATCCAGGGACCACACATAAAATGTTCTTCCTTGAAATGCTGAGAGACATGGCCTGAAAGGGACATTTCTTTCCACATTGTTACCATATAAATAGTCTAAAATAAATAATTCTATTTTCGGAGACCAGTTTATGTGAAATAGGAACCTGGGGACGGAATACAGTGGCTTTATTTTCCAGATAGGGAACCAATTCTGAGCTGATCGACATGCAAGCATTTTTAAATAAGTGCCTCCCCCCCTTTAATATTAAAAAAAAATGATCAGGTGTGTATATCACAATGGAAGTGTGAATAACCAAAAATTGAAAGTCATCCTACCAGATCACTGTCATTTATTTCTGTCTCTTCATTTCCCAAGATTAACTGAGCATTGCACCATCCTGCTATAATTAACCATACATAAACCATAACCCTAAAGAACAGGTAGTCCTTAACTTAGGACAGTTCGCTTAGTGACCGTTCGAAGTTACAACGGCACTGAAAAAGTGTCTTATGACCATTTTTCACACTTACGGCTGTTGTACAGGGGTGGGTTCTGACTTACCTCGCTGCCGGTTCGCTTCCTCACGCGCCATGTGGGCGCATGCCATGTGGGCGCATGCGCAGTGCAAAAAACAGCTTCTGCACATGCGCAGAAGCAAAAAACAAGATGGTGCCGCCTATGGCGCCGCCGAGAGAGCCAGTTCGGGGGCGTGTCCAGCTGGCCATCGCTGCCGGTTCGGCGAGCAGGGGGAAATTCCCGCTACCAGTTCTATAGAGCCGGTCCGAACTGGCAGGAACCCACCTCTGCTGTTGTAGCATCCCCACGGTCACATGATTGACAACTGGTTCGTATTTATGACAGTTGCAGTGTCCCGGGGTCAAGTGATCCCCTTTTGCGACCGTCTGACAAGCAAAGTCAATGGGGAAACCAAATGCACTTAACAACCGTGTTACTAATTAAACAAGTGCAGTGATTCACTTAACAAATGTGGCAAGAAAAATCGTAAAATGGGGCAAAACCTACTTAACAAATTTCTCACTTAGCAACCTAAATTTTGTATAATCAATTATGATCATAAGTTAGACTAGAATAACAGAGTTGGAAGGGACCTTGGAGGTCTTCTAGTCCAACCCCCTGCTTAGGCAGGAAACCCTACACCACTTCAGACAAATGGTTATCCAACATCTTCTTAAAAACTTCCAGTGTTGGAGCATTCACAACTTCTGGAGGCAAGTTGTTCCACTGATTAATTATTCTAACTATCAGGAAATTTATTCTTAGTTCTAGGTTGCTTCTCTCCTTGATTAGTTTCCACCCATTGCTTCTTGAATTGAGGACTACCTGTATTAAACAAGCTGGCAATCAAATAAGAAGCAGAAATAAAACCATATACTTGGAGAGTTGGGTCAAAGAAGACTTTCATCAAACACCAAAAAGTTGATAGCCTCTCCAGGAAGGCAATTCAAAAAAACCAAGAGAAAACAAAATTCTTCCTTGAATTAAATGCTGGCAGCAGGAAACAAATGAATTTTCCAATGGTGCAAGAAAAAGAATTTTAACTCGAGATGGTGAAATGTGTTTCTCTTTGATGGTGTTCCCTGCGAGGCCAAAGCAATCCAAAGATGAGGTCAGAACCCATGTAGCTAAAATGGTTCTTAATACCATTCCCCCCCCCCCTCTTTTCTTTGTGACTTTGACTCCAAAAAGGTATAACCTCTATTAAAAAGCAAAAAAAAAAAAAAAAACCCACCACCCTGCTCCAGTGACACAGTGCATCTGCGAGGAGGAAGAGCTTGGCCAAATTATCAGGCTCATTCATCTCGCCAGGCTATTCAAAAACATTACATTATCGATGACAAATCCTGGCTGAAGTTCGTTTCGCCTGTTGTCATTCATTGCCAGTCATATTTAGAAAGCAGACTGCTGAGGTAATTGATTTGATGGTCCGGCTTGAGTGGAAGCACTTCTGGGCATAGCAGGGCTCAGAGATGCCGGCGGGGGGGGGGGGAGAGAAGAGGAAAAAGGTGGGAATGATAATGTACTACTGTCTCCTCAGAGGCACATGGCCCATTTTTGAGAAAAGAAAAGCTTGCTTTCCACGAAGGGAAGGGGGGGAGAAACGGAGTAATAAAATGCAGAAGTGACCATATCCCCTCCGATGGATAAAAATAAGCATTCAAACAGAGACAATGCGAGTACATATTTTACTGGCAGGTGAATAATGAAAGAATGCTGTGGGAATAATCTGATTTTTAACGGACCTAATCCACAGGAGGCTCTCCCTGGTTCTCCCTCTCGCGCTCGCTCGTCTTTGTGTAAGGACAAAACTGTTTCCTCTTTTGTAAAGCCTTTTTTTAACTCCCCCCCCCCACCCTTGAGCTGTTAAAAAAAAAATTAATGGCCAAGAAACCAGAAGTATTCCAAAAAACCGAAACAATAATTGAACTTGAAAAAGCAGGAGATGCACCCCAGGATTATAAGAACACCTTTTGGCTTTATTTACTTGGAATAATATTTGATAATGAAACTCGTCTCTCTCTTTGCTCCGGAAGGCTGATATGAATAACTTAAATACCTAAAGAGCCAGAAACACTTGAAATAGGTACTCTGTTCTGGGACTGACCTTCTAATTCCAGTGGCATGTCAAATGTTTGGTCTGTTATTGTCACCAAGAATAAAGCAAAACTAAATAAAATCCTCACAGCGTGAATTTTAATCACAAACTGTCTTCAGAAAGAAAAGTACTTTAGTTAGTTTCTGGTCCATCTCTGTAGGAGTGCGTGCATGTGTATGCTTTCTTTCAACTCCCTACTTTATTTTACTCCATGGAGTAACTCAAGTTCTGTAGAACAGGCAGGAGTACAATTACAAAAGAGAACTCAAAGCTGACTTGAGTCCGTCTGATTCTCTGAAGATACTGCCTCTGTTCAAATTATTTATTTCTAAGACAGCCCTCTTCTATTTGTTATGTCTCTGTTATTTCCTAAACCAACCCTCTTCTATAAAATGAATATAATAGGTATCGTGAGCACAAAGCAATCTATCTAGATCAGTGCTGCTCAACCTTGAGATATACGGACTTCAATTCCCAGAATTTCCCAGCCAGCATATCAGACCGGGGAATTCTTGGGCTTAAAGTCCATGTATGTTGCATTCTTAGAGTTGAAGTCTATACATGCTGTCTGAGAAAAACGCTGGCCTAGAAGACGTTCAAGAAACAGTGTTTTTAAGAAAGACTTTTTTTCCCCTAAGGAAGACGTTATCCCAATAAGTTAGAAAGCAAATCCGTCCTTTTCAGTCAGGATCCTTATAAAAGTCAGGGATGGGTCTCCCTGCCGGAACAATTGAGAGTCCTAATCTAATCTAACAATCTAAGAATAATGATTAAATTAAGAGTTTAGTCTATACTTGTAGTGGTTTCTAACATTAATCTGTAGTAACCCATTCATACTGTAGTACAGGGGTGTCAAACTCGATTTCATTGAGGGCGGCATCAGGGTTTGACCTCAGGGGGCTGGGTTGGCGTGGCCTGGTGGGTGTGGCCAGCTCGACGTCACTCGTGTCGGGGGCACCTGTGGTGGCCCACGCGGGGCTGGGTGGATCCATTTTTGCTAGTAGTTTGTTTTGCTAGAACTCTGCCAGCGAAAACGGAACTCGGAGGCCCCCGCATGGCCCCCCTCGGCTCCATTTTCGGCTGTGATGGCCTCCTCAGCCCTCTGCCAGCGAAAAGGGCCACCATGCGGGGCCCTCCCGAGCTCCTTCGCTGTTTCCAGGGCGGCCCCATGGGCCAGATCTAAGCACCCCACAGGCTGGATCCGGCCTGTGGGCCTTGAGTTTGACACCCCTGCAGTAGTATGTTCAATGCATTGTGTCCTCAGTGTGAAGGATTTAGGTTTATAGACCTCTTAACTCTATAAACTCTATTAACTTTCTCAAATGTGCCTCTTCCTAGCTACATCATATTGCACAACCATCACAATAGAGCGTAATTTTTGATGGCATAATGGTGATTATTCATGTGTTAGTTATGAAGCTGAATAAGTCTCTTGGAACTGTACAGGTAGTCCTCGACTTACCACAGTTCATTTAGTGACCGTTCAAAGTTACACAACAGCACTGAAAAAAATGAGTAATGTCCGTTTTTCACAGTCACAACTTTTCTAGCAACTCCATGATCATGTGATCAAAATCCAGATGCTTGGCATCTGGTTCATACTTATGACCATTTCTTGGTCCCAAGGTCATGTGATCATCATTATTATTATTTTTGCAACTTTCTGACAAGCAGAGTCAATGGGGAAGCCAGATTCACTTAACAACCAGGTTAATAACTTATCCATTGCAGTGATTCACTTAATCACTGTGGCAGGAAAGGTCGTAAAATGGGGCAAAACTCACTTGACAAATGTCTCACTTAACAACAGAAATTTCGGGCTTGATTGTGGTCGTAAGTCAAGGATTATATGTAATTAGATTTACATATAAAATTCCACAACTGGGCATCATCTTTGCCTCATTGTCAGGCCTGGAAACCATCTTGGGCATTGGATCTTCAGGAGGCGTAGGTTCTGGATTCTTTTGCTGCCGGTGTGCTCAAGGTCGCGCTGTGAGCGCGCGCGCACCCGCAGCAATCAAAAAATAGCTTCTGCGCAGAAACAAAATCCAAGATGGCGGCGCCCACAGAGACACCGACAGAACCGGTTCCGTGACGTCATCGCTGGTTTACTAACGGTTCTAAAGAACCGGTTAGAACTGGTAGGAACCCACCTCTGATCTTCAGGCCTGCCACATTTAGTGCTGTGGGAAATTGGGAGGGGGGATTGTGTGAGCAGGGAGATATAGTCAAAATAACATTCAAAACATTCAACATAACAGAGAGTCAAGGCCAATGTTCCCTCTAATTTTTTTTCACTGTGTGCGGGAAAGTATAGTGTTTGAGCGGCACATTTTCATGCCTGAGCACCTGAATTTTTTTCACAGATGTCACCCAAGACAACAACGAAATCAGTGTTATTTGAAACTCAAAAGTTATGTTTATTCAATGTACCCACTTAATTAAAAGTGTTATATATCAGTATTACTTATAATACTGCAAGTCTGCAATAATAAAATACTTGTATAGTGTTTACGGTAATGTACACTATTAGTCACTGAAAGTCTGTCTCATCTTACAGTTTCTCACGTCTGAAACCTAGCTAGCAATCGGCGCTTGATGCTTGGAATGTTGCGCAAATATCCAGCAGATATTTGTGTTAGAGTTATAGGTTAAGGTTATTGAGTGTGATATTTGCTCCTTGTTTACATATAATAGCTTGCCCTGCCAGTGTAGTTTGCTCCTTGGTAGTTAATTTGATTTGGAACTACTTAATATTGTCTGCTGCTTGGTTGTTTTTCTGGTGTTAATCCCTGTTTATCTGGGTGTTGGTTTCTGGAAAGGATGTTCTGGTTTCTTCTTCTTCTTAACTGTTTTATTGTCTCTTTTGAATGGTGTGCAAATATGGTTTATTTCTATATGCCTATTAATGACTGATTTGTCTGAATGCCAATTACTGGCAAGATGCTTCATAGCACAACCTTGCACATCTCCTCAGGCCAGTCCCAATCTTTTACATTTTAAGGAGGTTGTTCTTCTGCTG
>QLTV01012191.1:1102927-1118975 GCA_003457575.1 Thermophis baileyi
AGCCACTGAGCCGCCGGGCTATAAAGTGAACCGGGAGCCCAGAAGGGCTGAGCTTCAGCCAGAGAGCGAGCGCTGCCTTCCTGGAGGAGGATACTTTGCATCCCGTTTCAAATCACTGCGCGCAGTTGGAAACTGCTGCGCGGAGCTTTCTTTTCACCTGCGCGGCCGCGCAGCCGCGCAGCTTAGAGGGAACATTGGTCAAGGCCACTCTGCCCTGCACCTGGAGGGGTGTGCCTGGGAGGCATCTCCAGTTGGGACGGTGCATTGATTGGACCATGTGATGGACATGTGGGTGCAGGGGAAGGGACTTGAACTTTCTTTTGGGTGTGGAAAACTTGGAAGCTTTCAGATTCGGGTTTTCCCAGATGTGCCAATATGACATCTCTAATAAAATGGAACTTTGAGGAAACTCAAGCCTCGGAGTTTTCTTTCGTTGGGGGTGTTACTTGGAACCCTGACACTTGTCATGATACCCAACTAAGTATCAAATTCATGTGACATTAGGGACACCATAGAGTTCCCAACTGCAATATCACATGGTCACTAAGAGTTGAGGCTGACTTGCTAATGCATAATCAATTAACTCAGGTTGCTTTTTTTAAATCACTAGCATGTGAAAAGCTTCTATAAAAATACATTTAGATCATAAATTGTGTTTGTTAAAGCGAGCAAACCATGCAGTATTGGTAAATATAAACCTTTATGAGCTTGACTGGATTTGTCACACTGTATTAGACTTTCAGCCGTTGAACCTAGCAAACAAATTGCGGTTTAAATTAAATTTGGTACTTGTGCTTTGGTGTTAACAATTTCGTTCCTCTTTCCAGCACACCCTTTTTTCTCTACTTTCTCTAATTAGGGAAAATGTTATCCCAAAGTATCAACCATCACCATTTTGAACACGAAAGGTGCGCATTTAAATATGAACTCTCTAAAAAAATTGGTCTCCGTGTTTTCAGATCAGTTCTAGAGAAGCTACTTTATTCTTCCCTTCCTTAATAAAAGGAATATTTATGTTGGTTCAGAAGTAAGTCATGCTTAATTCACTTAGAGTCATTCCTTTAGATGGCAATAAAATTAGTTTATATATAACTATATCCATTATTGCCCAAGATCTCTGAAGATACCAAGGATCAAGAAAGGTGGGTTTTTTTTTAAATTTTGGTTTAATGTTTTGCATTTTTGTTGGGGGGGGGGGTTGTACTGTAAATTAAAGTGCTACATAGCCACAGAATAGCCATTTTTTGCTACTTGGTTTAGGAAAAAGTGAATAGATTCTTAGCATTCGTCTCCCAAGCTGTGCCTGGAAAGTAAATCCATAATTATTTACATATCCAAAATAAATATTTTTCACCCCCAGTGATGAAGCTCAACCAAACCAGGTCTGTATTATAAACATACTTTGCTTAAGGAAATGTCTCAATCCAGATGTATCCATTTTTTCCCCTTCACTGTATATTTAACTATAACAACATTGTGGGGTGTTTTTTCCCCTTTGCAAATTGTCGAGCATTAGCCAAAAAAAAAAAAAACACCTGCCAAAATTTTCCACATTCAAAACACCATTGCATTTTTCTCCTTTCAGAGTCTCAACCCCCTCCCCAAAGTCGCCTTTCCTGCATCATTTCATTATTCACAGTGATGTGACTGGCGGGGCATATGAGTTTAACTCAATACTTTACTGAAATTCCAAGGCTCTGAGGCATAAGTGCTGCCATTCCCTCTGTAAAAGCAGATTTTATCCTATTAAAAAATAAACAACTCCACATCCATAATCTATAACTGAAGATTTAGTTAGGGCGCCTCTCCCCCAACAGAGTTCACGAGCACGTGAACTGGGAATTACTCTGCCCTAAACACCACCTTCATTGACTTTCCACGATAATGCATGCCATTTAACATTTTGATCTCGGTAACAGCAGTTGGACTTTTTGTAGCTGGCATTGTTAAAGAGGGGGGTTTCTTTTTTTTGTAGTGTTAACTTCTGTGTCACAAAGTCACAGCTTGATTTAGGCTAGTTATATTTCATAAATGATGGGAGGCATTAAACTCAGCCAGTTTTTTGCCATGGTAGCTTTCCAGTTATGTTGCATCGAGAGAATGTTGTTTTTCCATAGCTGTTTCAGAACTTACAGAAACTCTACTGATGGATTTGTACAACAATTTGTGAAACCTGGATGTAAAATGTACAAATGCTTTATGTTTAAGCCTCTGTGAATTAGCCCATAGAAGGGATGTCTCTGTATCGAGATTAAGCAATTAAAGATGTCCAAAGAGCATCAAAATTCTGTTACAATACTTCTACAAAGTACAAGCAAATAAATTGCTAGGGAAATGTAATGTTCTTTGCAGGTTAAATCTGCAGTGGGATGCTATTCTGAATAAACAGCCCCTGCGGTCTCTGGAAGTGCATTTTGTAGCCTAAGGATGAATATTTCACATCCTGTTTGTTCTGTCTTTTAAAAAAAAAATGAAAAGAAAAAGTTTTTTCTCAATTTCAGTGACTTTCGATTGCAGTCATGCACTTACCCGATAGTTCTTTTTTTAAAAAAAATCTGTAATCGAAGGTCTCGAAACAACTAAATTGGCTTCGTTTGCAACAAAATTGGTACACTTAACGAATCTGAAACCGCGTGGAGCCTTTTAATGCTGTAACATGTGTCTGTTTCTGTTGTGTTGACAAGTTTAGCGTATGAGAATAAGATATTTAACAAACAAACAAAAAAAACCCATGATATTTTTTTAAAAAAAAAACACGTGATATTGCTCACCTAAAAATAGGGAAAAAAAGATATCTCTGTTATTTAACAAATTAGGCTAAGCAAATCATGGCAGTGTCTTTAACTGAACAAGCCTCTTCTGATTAAGACAAACTGCCTTGATGTTTTCTAATGAGGAAAATAAAGAAAGCAGTTTTCCGTAATGATTAGGTTCAGCGTTGGGAAATCACATAAAAAGGCCGAGGTTTAGCAAACGAGACTCGTTTGTTTGTTGTTTGTGAAGCTCATGCATTTAACTGACCCACATCCAGGATTTTACAAAGGAATATTGACAACATTGAGAGTGTCGGTCGGTAGAGGAGCAACACTAACAGGATTCTTCCGATGAAGACCTTCCTAAAAAACCGATAAGAACAAGAAGCCTATGATTAAATTTGCTCTGTTTTGGGGTGTTCCTTGAAGTTATAGAAACAAAGCGTACGATTAAAGCAAAAAGCAAAAATCAAGAACGAGAGGTGGTGGTGGCATAACCTCAAAACGACAGGAGGGACGTTCAGAAGTAATTAGAAGTTAGAACCATTAATCAGTGGAACGCCTTGCCTCCAGAGGTTGTAGGTGCTCCAACACTGGAGCTTTTCAAGAAGAGGTTGGACAACCACTTGTCTGAAACGGTTTCCTGTTTGAGCAGCGGGTTGGACTAGAAGACCTCCAAGGTCCCTTCCAACTCAGTTCTTCTGTTAATGTTAGAAAATCTGACTTCACAGAAAGAGTAGTGGAAGCCTGGGACCAATTTCCAGCAGAGGTTACGGGCCAGTCGTCAGTAACGGAGTTTAAACATGCATGGGATAAACACATGTCGTTCACCTGACAAAAGCTCATGACTAAATAAAATAATAATAAAGTAAAACATTAAATTAGAATAATAAATTAAAAAGAAAACAAAAAAAAAAACTCAAAGGGGAGACTCGATGGACCAATTGGTCTTCTTCTTCTTCTGTCAGGTTTCTAGATTTCTAAGCTTGGCCTGTTTTTAGATACCTAATCCAGAGGTCCTTTTGGGCCCCAGGGACCACTTCTGTGGAGAGAGGTTTTTCCGTGGACCAGGGAGGGGACACGTGGTTTCACATGCTGCCCACGTCCCGTGGATGGGGCTTCACTTGTTTGCGCAGACCGGTTACTGGCATGCCGTGGATGGTGCCGGTCATGGACTAGGGGTTGGGGACCCCTAACCTAATCTATCTAAGAATCCCAAGAAAATTTAATTCACAGGGATTCCTTTCCCATAATTGTGGATCCAAGATCTAGGTCTCAACTCAAGTGATAAGGTAGGGTCTGGTTCTCACGGGTCAAATTTGGATGCACATTTTCATATGTTTCTATATAGAAAATCATCATTGTCTTTGTCATCAGCTGTGCAGCAGCTGCCAAAAAAACCAACACAGTTCTAGGCTGCATAAACAGAGGGATAGAATCAAGATCATGTGAAGTGTTAATACCACTTTATAATGCCTTGGTAAGGCCACACTTGGAATCCTGCATCCAGTTTTTACAGGATTTTACAGTGTAAAAAAGATGTGGAGACTCTAGAAAGAGTGCAGAGAAGAGCAGCAAAGATGATTAGGGGACTGGAAGCTAAAACTATAAAGAACGGTAGCTGGAACTGGGTATGTCTTTTTTGATGAAAAGAAGGACCGGGGTGACATGATAGCAGTGTTCCAATATCTCAGGGGTTACCACAAAGAAGAGGGAGTCAAGCTATTCTCCAAAGCACCTGAGGGTAGAACAAGAAGCAATGGGTGAAACTAATCAAGGAGAGAAGCAACTTAGAACTAAGGAGAAATTTCCTGACAGTTAGAACAATTAATCAGTGGAACAACTTGCCTCCAGAAGTTGTGAATGCTCCAACACTGGAAGTTTTTAAGAAGAGATTGGATAACCATTTGTCTGAAGTGGTGTAGGATTTCCTGCCTAAGCAGGGAGTTGGACTAGAAGACCTCCAAGGTCCCTTCCAACTCTGTTATTCTGTTATTATTATCACCATCTTCTTTAAGTGTGGGAAACACAGAAAAAGCTTCTCTCTGGCATTCTGTTTTTTTTCTAACCATTGTTGGGCAGTTAGTTAAAGTTAATTCAGGTTTACTTATGATCAAAAACACAGTAAATTAAGGCTGCCCAATAACTTTGTGAGGACCAAAGAACCACAGTTATAAAAAGAAAAAGAAAAGATAATTGCTTCAGAATCTAAGGACAGTTATTTTTATGAACTTTTACTTAAACCACAGCCCTGATTCACATTTATCACTTAATGAATCAAACATAATAGAAGACATTCTCTAATCCTGCACCATACAGAGATACCCAGAGCTATAGCGATAGATGCTCTCTGCATTATTTTAGTTCTGTTTTGCAAATTCAGTTTGTTCAGTTTTGGGTATTTTCCTGCTAACTTTACTCAAGAGTCTTGGGTCATCATATCTGAATGGTACTAAGTGATTTTACACTGAGCTGATGGAAATTGGACCAAGCTTATCTGGTGGCCGAGATACTTTTAAGGTCTTATATCTGCTAAGTAGCAAGAATTCTTCTACTCTCTCATAATCTTTGACTTTTGTATGACCGTCAGTTGGGAAATTCACACATGAATTCACACTTACGTCAAATGACAAACTATTTCTAAAATATAACACTCTACAAGCCTCGGAAAATGATAAAGAACTATTCAAATTTATTTCCCAATGACAAATAGAGAGCGTCCGCACAAGAAACTCTAATATAAATTCTTCTATTAACTCGATGAGTAAAATGAGATACTAGTAATCATTTCTTAAATGCAAATTTGACTTTTTCCCCTTATGAGCTGGGAAGATGGGGAAGATTTTTGTATATTGTCTAATCACACTCTAATCGACCCTATCATCTATCTCTCCTACCATTCTCCAAAGTAGCAGGGCAGACTAGCAATGTACCTAAGCTGAAGTCAATTGTTGTTGTGAATAGAAAGCTCTGGAGGCAAATTTCCACAATGCTTTAAGGCAGCGGTTCTCAACCTGTGGGTCGCAACCCCTTTGGGGGTCGAACGACCTTTTCACAGGGGTCGCCGCGCGCGCTAGCCCGCCATCTTGGAAATGCTCCCAGTTCGGCCGTGCCTGCGGGTCGCCGGACAGCCGGTAGCCACGGAAGCGGGAGACTTCGCCCACCCGCCCGGACACCGCCATTTGAGTTCTTTTACCCTCTGCGCATGCGCAGAACGCTTTGCGCATGCTCAGAGGGTAAAAGAACTCAAATGGCGGCGTCCGGGCGGGTGGGCGAAGTCTCCCGCTTCCGTGGCTACCGGCTGTCCGGCGACCCGCAGGCACGGCCGAACTGGGAGCATTTCACCCCTGGTGCCACGCCCCCTTTGTCACCTCATCGCACGCGGGGAGGGGGCAGGGAGGGGGTCGCGGCGGCGGGGAGGAGGAGGTCGCGGGGGGTCACAGCATTAAAAAGGTTGAGAACCACTGCTTTAAGGGAAAAAGCACTGCGTTACACAAATGGTACAATAATACAGCTGCATTTATATTGCAGATGAGTAGTCTGCTTAAAGTGGTATTGTCACTAAATATTTTATTTAGGAAACCAGTATATACAAGTAAGACTATATAAGATTTAAAAGGTTGACAAAAATTGATGGAGTTAGAGACCAGTCATTGCAGGATGCCAAGATGTCTGACTGCCTTTGCAGTGTTTATTGCTTTTATACAGTTTTACACGCAGCAAAAGGTAACAAAGAGCAACAGCATTTTTATTGGTGAATTCTCCTTGCCAATCCTTAAGAACATCCTACATCCTGTTGATACAACCTAGATGAGATCATGTACCAGCCAGAGATAGTGTCCTACTTCATCCAGGCGATGTGAACTGGGTGAAATCATGTGAACTGAATGAGATCATGTAGGTATTCGAGGCCTGCTTTGAGGTAGGCAGTTTGCTGCACACAGCCTCTGCATGACCCCTATCTCTACAAAAAATCAGAAATGAGGAGGTGGTAAGCCGCCTGGGAAAGCCAAGGGAAATCATCAAAACCATAGAAAAGCGAAAGTTAGAATATTTTGGACATGTGATGTGACACCCAGAAAAATATGGCATACTTCACTTAATCCTCCAAAGGAAAGATTGAAGGCAAACGAGGTCCAGGCAGAAGAAGAACATCATGGCTTCAAAATCTAAGGGTCTGGTTTAGATAAAACTCAGCAGCACTTTTTCGTGCGGCTGTTGATAAAAATAGGATCGCCACATGATCGCCAACGTCTGATGACATTGGAAGGCACAAGAAGAAGATGATTTTGTGCAGCTGCTGATAAAAATAGGATCGCCTACATGATCGCCAACATGATCGCCAACATCCAATGACGTTGGAAGGCAAATAGGATCACCAACATGATCGCCAACGTCCGATGACGTTGGAAGGCAAATAGGATCGCCAACATGATCGCCAACGTCCGATGACGTTGGAAGGCACAAGAAGAAGAAGATTTTGTGCAGCTGTTGATAAAAATGGGATCGCCAACATGATCACCAACATGATCACCAACGTCCAATGACGTTGGAAGGCAAATAGGATCACCAA
Source organism: Thermophis baileyi (assembly GCA_003457575.1). NCBI lineage: Eukaryota > Metazoa > Chordata > Lepidosauria > Squamata > Dipsadidae > Thermophis > Thermophis baileyi. The sequence continues at coordinate 1,110,254 of QLTV01012191.1, forward strand.
CATGATCGCCAATGTCCAATGACGTTGGAAGGCACAAGAAGAAGAAGATTTAAAACAGTGTTTCTCAACCTCAAGCATTTTAAGATGTATAAATTTAAACTCCCAGAATTCCCCAGCCAGCATTGCTGGCTGGGGAATTCTGGGAGTTTAAATCCATACATCTTAAAATGGCTGAGGTCGAGAAACATTGATAGAATACAATTGATTATCCTAACGTTTTGGGGAGAAGTGTGAAATGCATATAATTATTTGGATTGCTTCTGGACTGTTATATATATCTGATTTTCGGAGGAGACAATTATTATATTTTATTGCTTCATCATCATTTGGAAAGGCGACCATTCTGGTGTAATTAACCATCAAAAGTAATGAATTCTAAATTGTATTTTCAATTACCTTTAAATAAAATTATCTTGAACTAGGGAAAAAATGTGATCTGTAGACAGCTTCGCTGCTTTATCACTGTTGTTGTACTAGAGCTTTAGATTAGGGGAGCTTAGTTTTTAAATTAAATGTCAAATATAATTTGCCAGTGGAAACATGAAGTGTGGCCAGCTGTATTTTGAGGTGAGAAAAGCTAGCTCAGCAACCCTTACTATTGATATATACATAAAATCAGCTTTCTATCCTATTAGATCATACTTGGCAGGATATGAAATGTGGTTTTACATATACATGCATGCATATTCTGATTATAAATCTAAAAAAGAAACTGTACCTAAGGCTAAGATTTTGTCACAGCCGTCAGAGAAATAATGGATTCCGTAATTTTAATTTGTATTAAATATGGATGAGTTTTGACATTTTTGTAATTTTTGCTATGATATTTGACACTTTGAAAATCTATAGTCAAGTCTATACATCTTTTGGGGCTGGAGCCCAGTTGGTTTTTTTGGTGGTTTTTTTTTTTAAGATTCTTGATTGGAACCACCATAAATCTGGAAGAGGAAGAGTGTCATAAAATATCAGGTTGTTTGAACATCCAGGGTACTATTTTTGACATTTTCTTTAACTCTTCTGAATAACTTCTTGCTTAGCTCATCTGAATTTTAGAAAATAATAAGAGAAAAAGGGAGAGCCAGTTTGGTCTGGTGGTTAAGACACCAGGCTGGAGACCAGGTGACCATGAGTTCTAGTTCTGCCTTAACCATGAAAGCCAGCTGGGTGACTTTGGGCCTATCTACCAGGAGACTGAGTTCTTCTAATCCTGCCTTAGGCCTGAAAGCCGACTGGGTAACCTTGAGCTACTCCCTCTGTCTCATCCTAACCCACATGACAGGGTTCTTGCTGTGAGGAAAATATGAGGAGAAAGGTACGTTGAAGAGCATGAAGACCAAATAACATGTATAATCTCTACATTGACTAGAGATCCATCCATGTTACTCCTCCTTGCACAACATACCTCATCATCATCATCATCATCATCTTTTAACGACCCCATAATCCCTTGCGGGGTGGACAACTGGGCAACTGAATGGAGCTAGCAGAGTGTTTTAATGGCCAGATGCCCTTCCTGTCCCCAATGCGGAGTTTTGTTCAGCAGATATATTCTCAGTGTGCCCAGAGAGAGAAATATCTGCCTCTACCTAGAATCGAACTCACAGCCTCCTGATTGTGAGGCGAGAGCTCCACCTCTAGGCCACCGCACCACTCCTCCTTGCACAACATATGTGCTCTGTACAAATGTACACATGTGCCATTTCAATGTGTTGTTTCAATTTCCCTTTGCATTAAGTTGCCATTTCAATGGGTTGCTTCAATTTCCCTTTGCATTAAGTTGATGTTTTCAGATTCCTACAGAGCAGCACAAAATCTGCACCCCAGTTCGTAGAATCACAGCAGTCACCATCAGAATCACAAAGTCTACCATTTTCCATGCCACGGTCTTTGGTATTGAGATAGCAGCTGGCTCAGCTTTTTAAAAAACCTCATAAATTGTACAAACATCGTTCTTTCATGAAGCTGAAGAAATCCTTTTACGGTATAATTAAGTAATGTTTAAAAGCTAGACATTTAATCTAGATTAACTTCCCAATGTTGAACTCACTTCTGATGGCTTTATGATTCTGCCAACCTCAGTGAGATCTTCAGTTTTAGAGTTGCACGTTTGTGGGAAAGTAACAAAGTAATGGATTCCCCCCCCCCCCAAGTCTTTAGATAGCTTCTGAATGTTAAATCTAGCATTCTTGTCAGTTCTAAGTACAAACACATGTTTTAGCTTGTATGTTTATACAGGTGCTCCTAGTGCCAGCTTATTCCTCTAGATAGCAAAGGCTGCATGGATTTCTTTCCCCCTTTTCCACTGAGATGATTCATCCGCTGAAGTGAAATTTCCATTTACAGTTCTTTCAAATTAGATTTCAGCGGAGTGCCTAGCATTTCTATGACAGATGCTTCTTCCTTTTCATCGGCTGTAGGAAGCATTAACTTCTACAGCCTTAAATAATTTCAAAACTACTAACATGCTCTTAGATTAATTATGATTGGCCACAGGAAAGAGAAATCTAAGATCAAATGCCTACATTTTGAATTACCGCTAGCTCTGTGTTTTTTTTTCCCCATCAACCTTGCCCTATGTTGTTAATTAATCCTGATCTATCCACCCGATTATTGTCAGCCTACTGTAGATTGTCAGCCTGTTCCAATTATTGTTGTTGGCTAAAGTGACCGGATATTAGAGAGTAAATGGATCACGGAGGATGCAAACATGATTGTAAAGATTTATGAATCAGTTCAGGTACTTACACTGGAGCGATTTCCCCCCTTGGTCAGCTATGGTGAACAGAAATAGCAAAGAGCAAGGTTTGCCATGGTACATCACTCACAAAGTGGTTGTCTTTGAGGGTCATGTTTTCTAGTTCTTCAACCTCCCTATCTGTCTCTCTCTCCTACCTCTCTCAGATATTGCATAGTATAGGAATCAGCAAGGGAAAGTTGTATATTAATAAGACATTTGTGAGATCCTTGATGCTCTCTGAGCTTGATGGTTTGTTTGTTTGTTTGTTTTTTTGGTGGACATTTCATTGCTCAGCTGGGTCCTAGCGCTGATGATGTTACCTAGCTTGGTAATGAAACATCTGCATGAAAACAACCAAACTTAGAGAGCACCAAGGACTGTACAGTCTAAACCTAAGCTACAAATATTCTCTTCTATCAGTAAGGATCAGTTATGTAGGTATTACAGCAGGTATTGGGCGCCTAGCTAAACCAGTAGCTGGAAATATTTATCCAAGTGGGGTCAGAGTCTGGAGTTTGTTGTCTTGCTGCTTGCACAAATCAAAGAAGCAGTTTACTGGTTTGGGAAACAAATGGCAAAAGCTAGCTCATCTAAGCAGTCTTTCTTCCTGGCGTGGAGTTCCTTGATAGGCTCCAAAAACCAAGAAAGACATGCTGAGATTCTTCTAAATGGTTTCCTTTATTGTTCTTCGCCTATAGAGACAAATCTTGCAAAATTAAAGCAGACTACTTGCACCATTAAAAAAAACATACTCTGAGAACTATTAGGAAGGAACCATCTTCACTGCCACACAAACTATCTAAACTTTGCTGTCTCTTGATCCTCTGGAGAGCAGCCCCTCCCTCCTTGGAATCCAGGCTACATTCCACCACAGTCCTGCAGGTTAGAACAAGGCACTGATGTTCAAACTTGTGTCTTCACCCTTTTAAAAGTAAATTATTACTATTAGCAGTTGAATGTGTTTGTTGGTTCAACTTGATGAGCAGCATTTAGCTTTTTAAAAATATTTTTTGAATGAAGATCTGCAGGTTGCACTCCTGTACTATAAAACAATGTGAGATTTTATTTTCTTCATTACATTGCCTAATTTTCTCTATATTTTCTCTCGTTCTATCCGGTCCATTCAGAATTGTGTTTATCCTTATTGTTTTTTGAGACCGGTCATTTACTTTCATCAATTAACGTGCATTACTGGGAGGAAAAAAAAACCATACAAATTAAAATACGATCCTCGGCATATTCAGAGAGATAAAATGTTCCACTTTCTCCACGTTTCACTTTACAGCCTGCCATAAATGGAAATTCCATTCACAACTGCAACTCACTGTATAATGTTCATAAATAATTAAAACTACGTGATTTAAGAAGAACGGGCTTGGAATATATTTCTGTTAATATAGAGTAGAGATGGCAGAGATGCCTAGAGCTGCATATTGGCGGGGGGGGGGGGGGTTTCCTCCAAAAAATAAAAAAAGAAAACCTGGACCAGAATTTAGACTGTATTTTAGTATTTAGTATTCTGGAAATTTTGACTGTATACACAACACAGACTCCAGTCTAACTTTTTGGAAGGACTTCATCACTTTGTCCTATTGCTTTCTTAGCCTATATATATTTTTTTACAGCTCAAGATTTGTTCAATATATTTTTTTTCTTTTTGTATCCTATACATTCAGAATGTATTTATCTTTATTGCTTTTGAGACCGGTCATTTACATTCATCCACGAATCTGCATTATGGAAAAAACAACATACAAAATATTAAATTATGAACCTCGGCATTTTCAAACAAATAAAGTGTGCCAGTACCTCCAAATTTCACTTGTATAGTGTGCCGTAAATGGAAATTCCATTCACAACTGCAACTCACTGTATATTATTCATAAATAATTAAAGCTACATGATTTAAGGAGAACGGGCTAGGAATATACTTCTAACTGTTAATATAGAGCAGATGTGGCGCAGATGCCTAGGGCTGAGTATTTATTATATATAAATTTTAAAAAAGAAAGAAAAATTGGGCCAGAATTTAGACTGTAAGCTTGGTATTCTAGAAATTCTGACTGTCCACACTCCTATTTCCAGTCTAACTTTCAGGAACACTTGGTCCTATTGCTTTCTTAGGCTATAAAATTCTCTATAACTCAATGGTCACGAAATGAACTGTTTTAAGTCAGAGATTACCTGTACAAAAATACAAAAAACTTCTTTGCTTGCAAAAAGCTGCCCTAAATACAAATCATTAGATAAGAAATGGGGGAATACACACTGAAGATCAATGACAGTCACAGCCATCATGGAAACCTAAACCATTCTGTCTGAATACCTTCCTTTTCATCAGCAATACCTGCAACCTGGAGTTACAAATCAGGCAGGGTGCCAGAGCACCTTGAGGAATTAAAATAGTTAAAATGCAAGGATAACTATCAGCAGCCAACTCTTGAGAAGCCCTTAGTTATTCTGAGCAAAGGTATTCTCCCCCCCCCCCCAAAAAAAGCCACTTCATTTGTTATTTAATTTCCCAAGCTAGCATGAATACCTGTTACAGAAAGAAGGTTAGTATCTTTCTTTTTTTATAAACAAAACCATTTATTTATGCTTATAATTAATTTCAACTGGCAGCACAGCATCACTTCAGCCATGTACGGGTTGTTGTTGTTAGTTGCGAAGTTGTGTCCGACCCATCGCGACCCCATGGACAACGTTCGTCCAGGCCTTTCTGTCCTCTATCATCCCCTGGAGTCCATTTAAGCTCACGCTGACTGCTTCAGTGACTCCATCCAGCCACCTCATTCTCTGCCACCCATTTCTTCTTTTGCCCTCAGTCTTTCCCAGCATTAGGCTCTTCTCCAGTGAGTCCTTCCTTCTCATTAGGTGGCCAAAGTATTTGAGTTTCATCTTTAGGATCTGGCCTTCTAAAGAGCAGTCAGGGTTGATCTCCTCTAGGACTGGCTTGTTTATTCGCTTTGCAGTCCAAGGGACTCGCAGGAGTCTTCTCCAGCACCATAGTTCAAAGGCCTCAATTCTTTGGCACTCAGCCTTTCTTATGGTTCAACTTTCACAGCCATACATTGCAACTGGGAAAACCATAGCCTTGACTATACGCACTTTTGTTGGCAGGGTGATGTCTCTGCTTTTTAGTATGCTGTCTAGGTTTGCCATAGCTTTCCTCCCCAGGAGCAAGCGTCTTTTAATTTCTTGGCTGTAGTCCCCAACTGCGGTGATCTTGGAGCCCAGGAAAATAAAATCTGTCACTACCTCCATTTCTTCCCCATCTATTTGCCATGAATTGAGAGGGCTGGGTGCCATGATCTTAGTTTTCTTAATGTTGAGTTTCAAGCCAGCTTTTGCGCTCTCCTCCTTCACTCGCATCAAAAGGCTCTTTAGTTCCTCTTCACTTTCTGCCATTAGAGTGGTATCATCTGCATATCCATGTACGGGACTTGTATGTAATTAAAATAATTTAGTTCTATGCACATTGAAACAAGAACTATACATACGAGACTCTTATGAAATGGAAGAAGATATGCTCAAGAATTGAATTAGTAGACTTTTCTGCAAAACCTGAACGCTAAAGTGTAAGTGATGCTAACGTTTGTTCAATATTTCTCTCCCCATTCTCAACAAAAGTGTTCATGATATACCATTTACACACCCACACACACACACACACACACACACACACACACACACACACACAAATGCAGAATTAAAACATAGCAATAGCAATAGCACTTAGACTTATATACCGCTTCACAGTGCTTTACCGCCCTCTCTAAGCGGTTCACAGAGTCAGCATATTGCTCCCAACAATCTGGGTCCTCATTTTACCCACCTCGGAAGGATGGAAGGCTGAGTCAACCTTGAGCCAGTGAGATTTGAACCGCCGAACTGCAGCTAGCAGTCAGCTGAAGTAGCCTGCAGTACTATAGAGGTACATAGGTCAGAGGTTTGCAAACATTTGCAGTTTCTGATTCTAAGGAGCAAAAAAACCAGATACAAAATGTGATTACTGTAAATCATATAATGAAGGTTTTGGTAATAAGAGATTTCTAAGGGGATATGCATTCCAATCTTTCAAACAAGCTTAGGGGATAAAAATTATTACCCAATGCTGCACGGAAGACGCTTAAAAAGCAAACGCTGTTGCCAGAAGTGATAAAAAATCTGTTTGGTTTGGACACCGTGAGAAAGAAATAGAAGGATGGCAAACAGTTGAAATATCAGTCTTTGCAATTCTTCACAAATAAATATGCATGAACTCATTTAGATCTAGCGTGACATAATTATGCAGAGAAAGTGCGTTAGTCAGAGTCTACTTCTTCACATTTTTGAGCTGAAATACTAAAAAAAATGAATTTTAATTTCTGCTAAAATTAATGTCAGATATGTTGAATCGTAAAATGGGGGAGGCGGCTTTGGGGGAGTAGATTATTCCTTATTCTTGTTTCTGGAAAGTTGAAATGCTTCAAAGATTACTGCAAAATAAAAAATAAAAAAAAGGAATGAGGCAGCTTGGCGTTCCTATATATTTCCGTTTTATTTTCAAAATGTCTTAACACATCATTGAATATTGTATTCCTTTCCAGCAGCTTTCTATTTCATATTTTAATAAGTGAAACTTGGGAAATAGTTCCTTCTTTAGATTAATTTTAAGTACTTATATGGCACAATATCTGTGCTTCTCAATTACAGTATTTCCATATCCCATTAGTTCTACATCTGAAGCTCAGGTCGTTGTTGTTGTTTTTCCCAGCTCACTTAAAAATCAGTAATCTAATTTTAAGAGGAAACAACTTCAAAACGGATATGGTACAAATGTTCTCCATTAAAATAAGTGTTCCATGATTTTCTATTAGATTTTCTATTAGTTGATAAAACTCAGTAATCATAGGAAGACTAATATGATCATGTTCACAGGTGACTTGTGTGTGTCAAGAGATTTCACCTACTCATTCCTTGCCCAGAGACACCTGTTGGGAACTAGCTACTGTTCTGACGCAGCTCCCCAAACACAACAAACCCTCTGATGTGAACTCAAAAAATTCCTTTATTAGGAGTGCCGGCAGCCCTGGCAAAAAGTTTCTATCGCAGGCTAACAAGTCCGGCCGGCCGGAAGATGAATAGTTGTCTGCCGTACCTATTCATCTCTGCCCCCTGCCTTTTATCCCCAGAGCTAGGGTGGGGCTTAGCTAGCAGCGATGGCTCTTCTGTCCCAAGGACCGGCTCATAGATTTCCACTGCTCTCCTCTCCTCTCCCTTCTGCGCATCTGCGCGTCAGGCACTGGACCCAGCTGTTCCTCCTCTTCCTCATCAGCCACCTCCAGATCTGGGGGCTGTTGACTCTCCATCTGAGAGCTGACGGACGGCCCAGGCTCCGCCTCTGTCTCTCTCTCTGCCAGCTCCATTCCCTCTTCCCTCTCAGAGCTCTCAGGTTGCCTTGATGCTGACCCTGACTCCCACACCTCCTCCTCCTCTGATTCGGCTGCTGGAGGGGCCGGCGGCCGACAGGCCACAACAGCTACCCAGGTTAATCTTTGAGAGTATCAAAATTAAACAACTCTCCCAAAGCATAGAGATGGTCTCCTTTTTACTTCTATACTATGCCATGCATTAGCCACATAACTTTCTAAATCCAGAATTAGCCACAAATCATTGTTTCCATTCCACATTGCTTGGGAAGGTGACAGAAAGAGTAGCTGGTATTTTACGGCACATCCATCAACAATGAGCAAACCCCCCCCCAAAAAAAATTGTGTAATGCAAAGGCATTACGCAACCTAAAACCATCTCTACCTATTGGACCTGATGGACTATGTGCATATTTCTTAAAAAAAACTTTCCACAGCCTTAGCTGAACCTCTTAGCATAATCTTCGATAAATCTTTCAGGACTAGCTCCTTAACCAACTTATGGTCACTAGCCACAGTTATCCCTATCTTCAAAAAAGGAGATCCCAGCAACGTCGAAAATTACAGAAAAATC
>QLTV01012191.1:1131619-1162519 GCA_003457575.1 Thermophis baileyi
ATATAAGTTTTGACTTATGTGTCCTGCAGCAAATAGAACCTTCATGTTTATATGGCTTCACTGTTGGTTGTGGTGAAGAAACTAAGCTTCATGTTTATGTACCTTCAGCCAGCCATGTAGGGATGGTATCTGGAGAGCTAAGAAACCTGACATAACCTTTACTCCAATTAGTACTTTCAATTCACTGCCTGCTTATTAGGCTGTCCACTAAATGGAGTGAGATTTCCCACCATGGACTCGAAGGACATTTCCCTCTCTCCCCATCAAGTTATACTTCATTTGGTTCATACCACATTTGATTTATTGTGCCACCAAAATTTCAAATTAATTCACAATGTGTATTTTGCACTACATGGGCTGAAATGCAAAGACCTTGCAATTATTCTGAGTGTCACTTTTGCTTGCTTAATGAAGGTTTGGGCTGGGTTGTGTAGTTAATTAATTCTAACAAACTGTAAGTGAGGTTTTTATCCTTCAACGGAAAGCTAATCCCAACTCTGTCTTCTGGCAATACTTCTTATTGTTCTTCTCTGGTCTGAAATTTAACGTGCTACTGAATTCTTCTCCAAACTTAGCACTGCAAATATTGTGGACAAATCATTGCTGATTACATTATGTTTGCTTTATTTAAAGGGAGTTCGTTAGAGTTAGAATGCCTCGTACATCTAGATTAAAATTGTTGCTAACACACATTAACACTACAATTCTAAGGAGTAACCAACTAATCAAGCACACTATTTTGATCTGATTAAGAATATGTTTGCATTAAGATCTTACCAAAAGAGTCTTTAAAGAACAAACTTTCACAGACAATGTGTTAAATACATCTTAAAGCATGTTTCTGTATGAACAACCTCTGGGAAATTATCCTTTACTTGGTGACAAATGGCTATATGTTCTGATAGGACTCAATGCTATTCCTTAGAGCCCTTGTTCAGGTGCTATCCTGGTTGGGATCCTAGAACATAGAACATAAAATAACAGAGTTGGAAGGGGCCTTGGAGGTCTTCTAGTCCAACCCATTGCTCAAGGAGGAGATCCTATACCAGTGATGGCGAACCTATGGCACGCGTGCCACAGGTGGCACGCGGAACCATATCTGAGGGCACGCGAGGCGTTGCCCTATGTCAGCTCCAGCGCGGTTCCGGTTGGGCCATTGGGCCGTTTTTCACCCTCCCCGGGCTTCAGGAGGTGAAAACGACCTCCCCCCGCCCTCCGGAAGGCTGAAAATCAGCTGGAATCCGTTTTTCGCCATCCACAGGCTCCGGAGGCTTCAGTGAGCCCTGTGTGCATGCGCGGGGGAGGGGGCAGTGCGGGGGTGTGTGCACGCATGCGCGGGGAGAAGGGCATTGCATTATGGGTGTGGGCACGCGCATGCACTATTGCACGCGCACGTGCCCTTTTGGCACCCAAGCAAAAAAAGGTTCGCCATCACTGCCCTATACCATTTCAGACAAATGGTTGTCCAGTCTCTTTTTGAAAGCCTCCAGTGATGGAGAACTTCTGAAAGCAAGCTATTCCATTGGTTGATTGCAATCACTATTAGCAAATTTCTCCTTAGTTCTAGGTTGATTTAGAAGATCCTAAAACAGATCTTCAAAAGATCAGACTGTTGTTGGTTTTTCTTCTCCATTAAATGTTTGTACTTTAAACTCCTCTCTAAAAAAAAAAAAAAAACCAGCAGCCTACCAAAAAAGATCTGTTGGTTCTTCTGAGATGTAAGTTTACAGTAATTTAAATCTAACTAGCTCATCTGTGATAATTTGAAAGATTATGATTTGCATTGAACGTAGGTTCCTATAAGCAGTTGTGTTGAAGCTGACTGTTTCTATCAACACCTAACCAACAGACCAAATAAACTCTCAATTAAATTATCTCCTTTGCATATCCTTTTAAAAAAAGATGTCTAAGTTAAAATCAATATTCGTGTCGGTTTCCTTTTTCACTTATATACCCTCTTGTCTTCAGCGTTCCTTAAATCCATGATACAGTCACTTTAAAGATTCCTAGAATTCTAATAATTTTTCCCCCTTCATGGTTTTAGTGTGGCTTTCTACATCGAGCCATTTTGATCACTTTGGGGCACAGAAAAGCTGTGCTTGTTGCATGTATTCAATCCATTTGGTATTCTCTTTAACAAAACAGTATTCTGTTCAACTGTTTCCAAGCTCAAATTAACATTCAGAGCAATCAATTCTCACTGAGAACCTGCTAGATGTAAAAATTCGGAATAGGTTTCTGGATCCATGTCTTTCATTTCAAAATGGATTTCACAGAAAGTGTGTTTCATGCCACCACTAGTAAAATTCATACAGGATACGTCTAGATGGACAATCCCACTGATTTCCTGAAGTTAGGCCCAGTCGAAAACAGCTGTAAAGTAAGACAAATGAAAGGCACCAAAAGGTTCAGCACAATTCAATTCGATTCAATTCTCTCTCTCAGCCCAAGGAAGGAGAAGGCAAAACTATTAATATACTGTTAAAATGTTTCAAAAACCTATTAGCCTTCTTTTTCAAAGTTGATCTTCTTATACACCCCTGAACATATAAATAAGCATAATGTAATTCTTACCGTGAATGCAGTACTGCAGGGCTAACTCACTGCTTACTCCAGGAGTTCAGTTCTTTCTTTCTTTCTTTCTTTCTTTCTTTCTTTCTTTCTTTCTTTCTTTCTTTCTTTCTTTCTTTCTTTCTTTCTTTCTTTCTTTCTTTCTTTCTGTCTGTCTGTCTATCTATCTATCTATCTATCTATCTATCTATCTATCTATCTATCTATCTATCTATCTATCTATCTATCTATCTATCATCTATTAAGAGCCGTGGAGCCGTGTCCATCCATCCATCTATTATCCATCTATCAAGTTAGAATGCAGTACTGCAGGCTACTTCTGCTGACTGCCGGCTGCCAGCAGTTCGGCAGTTCAATTCTCACCAGCTCAAGGTTGACTCAGCCTTCCATCCTTCCAAGGTTGGTAAAATGAGGACCCAGATTGTTGGGGACACTATGCTGACTCTGTAAACTGCTTAGAGAGGGCTCCAACATTGCGAAGCGGTATATAAATCTAAGTGCTATTGCTATTGTTTACCGGCAAAGATATTAGTCTTATTATGTTGAAGAACTTACTTTGAATGTATTCTGAAGGTGCTGAAGGCTTCTTCATTGAGACTAAAAAGAATTCATATTCTCTGAGTTAATAAAAGTGAGTTTTTATAGGAGTTTACACATTCTGCTTAACATTCTGATCTTCCATTGAAGGAAACGTCTGTTGAAAATTACCATATTTTTCGGACTATAAGACACACCGGTGTATAAAATGCACCAAGATTTCAAAGAGGTAAGTAAGAAAAAAAAACGTTTTTGCCCTCCCCCAGCCCTCAGGAGCACTCTGCAGACCTCCCAAACTCTCTGCACACCCGTTTTTGTGAAAAACAGGCCGTTTTTTGCCCGTTTTTCACAAAAACTGAGTTTTTGCCCACCCCCAGGAGCACTCTGCAGACCTCCCAAACCCTCTGCACGCCCCATTTTTGTGAAAAATGGGCCGTTTTTTGCCTGTTTTTTTTTTTGTTTTTTTTTTTGCAAAAACAGCGTTTTTGCCCTCCTGGGCAGCGTTTTTTGCCCGTTTTTCACAAAAACTGAGTTTTTGCCCAGCCCCCAGGAGCACTCTGCAGACCTCCCAAACCCTCTGCGCACCCCGTTTTTGTGAAAAATGGGCCGTTTTTCACCTGTTTTTTGCAAAAACGGCATTTTCGCCCTCCCCCAACCCCCAGGAGCACTCTGCAGACCTCCCAAACCCTCTGTGCACCCGTTTTCGCATGGGCGGGGCTTTGGGAGGGCAAAAATGGCTGTATTCAGTGTATAAGATGCACCAACATTTCCACCCTCTTTTAGGGGGGGGGAAGTACATCTTATACTCTGAAAAATACGGTAACTGAAACCAAAGCTCAGGATTATGGAATGAAAACTTGCAAAGATTCCTTAAGATGTCAGGATTTGCTCTCCGGCCACCAACAGTTATGACACTAACTAGCACTGGCAGAAGCAAAGTTAACCTTGGCCCTGTCACATTCCAAGTTCATTCCATTAAAAGCAATGCACGTTGTAAGACTTTTTGGTGTTAAAAAAACAAAACAAACCAGGACGTTATGGCATCAAGGGATTTGAAGCTGCCATTCGGTTTTCTGTTTCTCTCTCTCTCTCTCTCTCTCTCTCTCTCTCTCTCTCTCTCTTTCTCTGCACTTGGAGGAGCACTTAACAGCTTTGTGATGCTGCTGGAATGCTCCTGGGTACATTGGTGCTGGCAGAGGACATTGTGACCTAGTGCCAATTATCCCTGTGGCCAAATACTGAAGGAGGAATATGTGAGCTTTCCTGGCTTTCAAATTGTTGTCGCTTGAACAGCAATGATCATAATGGAGGAAACTTGTTTAGATAGAATGTTAGGGTTGGAAGGGACCTTGGAGGTCTTCTACTTCAACCCCTTGCTCAAGCAGGAGACCCCATACCATTCTGGACAAATGGATGTCTTGAATGAAGGCGAATATGCATGTCCCAGGATAATGTTGCAGGATCCAATCTGGGTCGGTCCCCGGGACCCAGAGGTTTTGTCTTCCGAGCTTTTGCACACGTACTGAAGCCCATTTTCAGGGAACTTCTCTCTAACAGAGTGTGTGTTTTGGGCTATTTAGATAGTATGGACACCCCAATCAACATCTAAAAAGCCACATACAATCAGGCACCATATAAATACCACACACAGAACAGCCCAAAGCACACACTGTGCTAGAAAGAAATTCCCTGAAGAATGGCCTCCAGTACGAGTCTGAAAGACTTGGAAGACAAAACCTCTGGTCCCGGGGACCGACCCAGATTGGATCTTGCAAATAGCTTGCAAATTCTTTTCCTAAAAACCTCCAGTGATGGAGCACCCACAACTTCTGGAGGCAAGCCATTCCACTGATTAATTGTTCTCACAGTAGGAAATTTCACCTTAATTCTAGGTTTGATCTCTCTTTGATTAATCTTCCACCCATTACTTTTTGTCTTGCCCTCAGGTGCTTTGGAGAATAGGTTGGCCCCCCTCCTCAAGGAGACTTCTATTATGTCCCCTTCTCTTCATTAGACTAGACATACCTAGTTCCCTCAATTGTGGTTTAGCCTCCAGGTCCCTTATCATCTTTGTTGCTCTTCTCTGCACTCTTTCTAGGATCTCCATATCTTTGTTGAGGTTCACTATTACCAATAAGCAGCTACTACTAATTCGATATGGGCAATATTGGAATATTCCTTCATTAAAGAAAAGTCAGTGTAATAAACTAAGTACTCTTAATCGTACTTATTATTGTGTTTTTCAACCATGGACCCAAGACAGGAGAGCAGTTCCTCCTCTTCCGCAAATACATTAGATGCTTTGAGAAACATACTGCTGACCTCACCAAAAATCCATTTCAGTATCTAATGGAAACAAGATCCATTCAAGTGCTTCTTATAAGGCATTTTTGCGCTGCTGTGAAAATGGGTATACAGAAAACTACTGAAATGTGTATAATGCATCCAGAAGCTTACAGCAAGTTGTTTGGAACTAATCTATTTTTGCATGCATTGGCAAGAAAATGGGGAGTATTTCTAAGTCTAGCAATCACTGATCTGGGTTATCTGTATGTGTGTAATGTTACACATATTTTCCTGTTGCTGCTCTCTTATTCTAATCAGCTGATCGATGAGTCAAAGCTAGGGAATCTCACCCAGAGCTAATCTTTCTGAGAACATACTAAAGCCACAATGAGGGCAGTTGTGTGTTCCTGGAATAATAACCATCCGCAGCTTTATAAAGATATTTCCAAATTTCATGCTGAATACAGAAAGATCTCTAGGAACAATTGGGTAACCTAACCTGAGTCTTTCTCAGTTCAGCGTTCAGATAGTATGGACATAGATCTGACCACTATTGGCTATATCAGGGGTCAGCAACCCGCGGCTCTGGAGCCGCATGTGGCCCTTTCATCCCTCTGCTGCGGCTCCCTGTTGCCACTCGGCTCCACAATTGATAGGGCTTTCGGTTAGGACAGGTAGAGGAAAAAGGATTCTGCGCTAGGAGGAGACTCTATGGTGGGGGAACCGGACTTCCGGTTGGCAGAGGAAAAAGGACGCCATGCTAGGAGGAGACTCTATGGTGGGGGAAGTGGACTTCCGGTTGGCTCCAGAATTGAACAGGGGGCTTCCGGTTAGGACCTTTGTGGCTCTTTGAGTGTTTAAGGTTGCCGACCCCTGGGCTATATAGACTGGCTGTCTAAATAAACTCACCACTTCCCCATTACCGAGGAAGCCTCCATAAGAGCAGAGGTGGTGTAAAGTTATTAAAGTCTGTTCATTTCATTTTATCCAACTTTTTCTTCTTCCTCATGTTTTTGTCTCAAGTGCAGAGTCTGGGTTTTTTTCCCAGATTAACCAAATGTTGTTCCATTTGATTGCAATAGGAATTGACTGACTGGTTTCTCGCCCGAGCCTGACATGGTGGGCTGAGAGAGAGTGACTGGCCCAAAGTCACTCAGCCAACTTTCATACCTAAGGCAGGACTAGAGCTTACTGACGCCTGGTGATTGGCCCAAAGTTGGTTGTTCTGGCTGTCCATTGTATACCGAGCAGCTTTCATGCCTAAGGCAGGACTAGAATTCACCGTTTCCTGGTGATTGTCCCAAAGTCACCCAGCCAGCTTTCATGCCTAAAGTGGGATTAGAACTCACCATCTCCTGGTGTTTGATCCAAAGTCATACAGCTGGCTTTCACGCTTAAGGGAGACTAGAACTCACAGACTCCTAATTTCCAGATTGGTGCCTTAACCACTAGACCAAACTGGCTCTCTTTCATTTTATCCAACTATTCCCCTCAATGCTCCCTATGTGTGTTGAAATACTATACATCCCAGATTCCTATGTAGGTTTATATCTGTTTAGCTCATTTTGATCATATCTACCTCTTCATGATCAAGCATATATCCCAGGAGGTCTTATAAGGCCTTTGGAGAGATTCCCCAAACAGTCACCCCAAAATCAGTGTGGTGTTAGGTTAAGATGTTGGACCAGAACTAGGAAAATTCAAGTGTACCCTTGACAAGAGAAATGTCTATGGACATTCTCAGTCATCCAGGTCACAGTTGTCCCAAAGGTGCTTTTTCAAGAGGCAACTAGACTTTCTTGTTTTTCTTTGAAGACATTTCGCTTCTCATCCAAGAAGCTTCTTCAGCTCTGAAGGAACAAGAGAATTTCACAGAATGGCTTTGGGCCAGTCACTCTCTCCTTTACAAAGTGAAAATTGGAGAAGAGAGGAAAACTCTTGGGAAAAAAGGCAGGGTATAAGTCTAATAAATCAGGCAAACGAGTAGTAAATGTTGAGTTTTTCACAAATACATAGCTAGTAACATAGAAGGACCTCTCTTCATTCCAGGCATGAATTGAAATGTGTGTTTTGTGCCCCACAGTATTATCCATTCAGCTGTTTGTTTGCTTGTTTTAATCTGGAAGAGTCTTTGCTCACAACTAATTTATAGCTGAAGACACATGCTCTATTATTTGTTTTGCCAGTAGATGGGCATAGCGAAGGAATCGTAGGTAAGCGACAAGGCTCTCTAGCCAACCTGTAACACTGTCAGTGGGCAGATACTAATTATTGTTCCTTGCAACAGCCATCTTCCGATGTCTTCTTGCATATTCAGTACCATTTAAATATTACAAACCGCTGAATTGCAAATGTTAGCCCAGGCATGAATAAAAAATGTTGCTATTTTATTCTAAAAATAATAATTATAGATAGGCTGCCTTTGTTGTATTTTTTTTTTAATCCATTTTACATGAGAGTTACGGGCTGTTGCAAAGATGCCGCTGTTGGAAGGGAGGGCGCCACAAATGTTTTAATTACAAGTACAAGAGAAGAAGTGTTGCAGTGACGTGGGAAGATAGTTACTTGTTTTTGACAAGGGCGACCAGCAATGGCTGGCTACAGCTGGCTTCTGTGAAGTGGTGGACGGGTTCACCAAAGCTCTCTCTCTTCCATAGCAAAGATTGATCTTCTGCATGAAATCATCGTCCTCTCCATGAAACAGGAGGTCCAAATCCATAGAACAACCAACGTATGGAATTGAAGCTGCCAACTATTGAAAGCGATTCGGTGTCCAGTTGAGACAAACACATTTATTATATCCATTCATTCATATACTGTATATTTTTCGTTCAGTCATGTCCGATGCTTGGTGACTTTATAGTGCTGTCCATACTATCCTGCCAAACACAGCTTCTTTCAATTGTTGGATGTTCATCTTTTATTTATTATTTATTTTATTTATTTATTTTGTCAAGCACGTATTAGATAATACATATAAGTCTAAACATGATTTGAATACAGGAAATGAATACGAATAAAAGGGAACATTAGGACAGGGAGGGTAGGCACGCTGGTGCACTTATGCACGCCCCTTACAGACCTCTTAGGAATGGGGTGAGGTCGACAGTAGACAGTCTAAGGGTAAAGTTTTGGGGGTTTGGGGAAGAAACCACAGAGTCAGGTAGTGCATTCCAGGCATTGACCACTCTGTTGCTGAAGTCGTATTTTCTGCAATCAAGTTTGGAGATGTTCACTTTGAGTTTGTATCTGTTGTGTGCTCGTATATTGTTGTGGTTGAAGCTGAAGTAGTCGTTGACAGGAAGGACGTTGTAGCAGATAATTTTATGAACTACGCTTAGGTCATACCGAAGGCGGCGTAGTTCTAAGTTGTCTAAGCCCAGAATTTCAAGTCTGGTGGCATAAGGTATTCTGTTGCGAGCAGAGGAGTGGAGGACTCTTCTTGTGAAATATCTCTGGACACGCTCAATTGTATTAATGTCCGATATGCAGTGCGGGTTCCAGACAGATGAGCTGTATTCGAGAATTGGTCTAGCATTTTGTACCTTTGTATCTTTGATTGTATCAAGCCAGTGAGTTCTTTGCTTGGCCTTCTTCTTGATCCACGAGCCATTCCTGACTTCTCCAATGAATTTGCAAGCACAGCATGACCAAAGTAAATCAGATGTAGCCTTGTGATTTTGGCTTCTAGTGATGTCTCTGGCACCTGTCTGTTGATTATTCTGGTCCATGGCGTACTCAATAATTTATTATTATATACATTTATTATATATACCATTTATTATATGCCCATCTTCAATAAAACGTTGCAAGGCATATATGAAGCTCGAAAGCTTTCCCTTGGAAAATTCCCATCCAGAAGCATTTTTTATTATTATTATTATTACTATCCTTGCAAGCCTTGTGATGGAATTATTATTGACTCCTGTCAGGGCACTGGTAGATAGGAGGTGAAGTGCCTCCTCGCATGCTTTCTTGTGTTTTGTCAAATCCGTTGCTTTCAGCTGAAGTGTGAAGTGAAAGCTGATGTCAGAAAATGCCTTTAAGCACATGCTGGTGCCTGTCTCTTGTGACTTCCTTATATATATATATTTATGTGTGTGTGTATATGTGTGTGTGTACATATACATACGGGAGGGGGACAGAGCAAGAGAGAACCAGATTGGGTTGTAAAATGGCACAAACATATTTATTGCTGGCCAAGCAGAGCATACATATCATAACAGGGAGAAACAGTAAGGAAGGGAAGAATCCTGCATTCAAGAGTTTATTCATTTAAGGAGAAATGAATCCTTTAAAAAGAAAAGAAAACAAAACATGATTAGCATGATGGCAGCTTGTTTTCTTAAAACTCAAAGCCCTTGTTATATTTTCATGCTCCTTGATTTAAAACAAAATCAAGGTTTTATTATTTTAATGGGTAATATAGAATCTATGGGGACGCAGTGGCTCAATGGCTAAGACACTGAGCTTGTCGATCAGAAAGGTCGGCAGTTCGGCTGTTCGAATCCCTAGTGCCGCGTAACGGGGTGAGCTCCCGTTACTTGTCCCAGCTTATGCCAACCTAGCAGTTCGAAAGCACGTAAAAAATGCAAGTAGAAAAATAGGGACCACCTTTGGTGGGAAGGTAACAGCATTCCGTGCGCTTTCGGCGTTTAGTCATGCTGGCCACATGACCACGGAGACGTCTTCGGACAGCGCTGGCTCTTCGGCTTTGAAAAGGAGATGAGCACCGCCCCCTAAAGTCGGGAACGACTAGCACGCATGTGCAGAGGAACCTTTACCTATAGAATCTTGTATTGTACTTATATAGCAGCTGTTCACCCAAATCTCTATACACACACACACAAACTGAAAATAATAACTGTAGGAAATGCAGGAATTCGGAATCTGGTAAATTAGGAAAACGTTTTGCTTGTGTTAGGAGTGGAGAGATGATTTGAAAGTCATCTTCAACCCAGACTTTCTTCCCTGGACTAGTCTGTGAATGAAATGGTGGGAAAGGTACATTGGATGCAGGTCTCTTTTCAAGCACCAAAGAACCAACCAACAAATGGACCATCCAAGCATAAAGAGAGAAATCAGTCAATGGAAGTTATTGCAGTACAAGGTTGATCTTAATCCTAAGGCCAAGAAGCAACAAGATGTTAGAAAAAAGACAAAACCCCTTCTCCTTCTCGTCTTCCTCTTCCTTCTTCTCCTCCTCCCCTCTCTCCTTCTTCTTCTCCTCCTTCCCCTCAGATAATAGAAAAGCAGGGAGATGATCTTGAGCCAAATAGGCAAGAACTGTGATGTGAGCAGATAGCATCTGATTCCATTCCATGATCGCATTCCTAACCCAACCCTTCCATTCCGATACCCATTAAAAACACAGCTTCCCGATGAAGCAACAACAGTTCCCAGGAAAATACCTTATTATGGGGAACGGTTCTTTTCTCCCTCAAATTCACATATTCTGCTTTAGTTAATTCATCACATCAGCTACCCCCTCACTCTGTGTAAATCTTACCAGACTGCCACTTTCTGACAGTCTAATTAAGACTTAATAGAGAGCATATTTCAGTTTAAACAGAAAAGGAATTTCAATGCCGCATGATATAGAAACTACAATAATACAAAGGGGTCTCAAAGCTTATCCCGTCTCCAAGCTCTGATACATTATAGAAATGATTTTTTCCCCTCTCGTGTGTTGTTGGGTGGTTTTTATTTTTATTTTCCCCCCTTTCCCGTGGAGTATTTTCAGTTGTCCCATTGGTTTTAAACAAATCAGCAATTCATGTTTTCAATGTTTCGCTAGTCAAAATAATTAAGCAGATCAGGCATGGGAGTACAGGAAGAAAAATAATGGGGTCATTGAAGCACCGAAGCTCTAAAGGGAACCTAAATTCATTCAGATATCACATCTAATAATTGCTGTGAACCTGCATACACAACCCCACGGAGCAAATTCACACTCCAGTTTCAGTAGAACAATTTTAAGAGAGGGCTCCAAATGATTTCGGCCTTCCCTCATATGCCCCCCTTGCAAAAGAAAGGTAGGTGTGTTTTCCCCATCAGTTTTTCCTAGTGTGGTATGTATTTGATGTTTGTTCGTAGGTACTCCAACATTAGTAAAACATTGTACCTCTTACCGTAATAATACGGCTTGCTTTTTAACCTGCATCTACAATGGAAAGCAAGATATATTAATAACACCAGGGTCTATGCAGATGTTTGATTTTATGGAGTGGTATTTCTGAATTTTGTCCCTGTGTCACAGATGGATTGCACAAAACAATAGATATGGAATATGTCAAAAGGTAAAATGCAAATGCCTAGTTTGGTATTTCTTACAGATCTTTGCCCGGATGCTGTCTGGGAAAACAAATGTCATAAGGGTGTAAAGGATTTGCTTATAAATGCCACTTATCAGTGGGGAAAACATAGACTTATAAGTGTCTATGGAGATTGTCAGTCATCCAGGTAATAGTTGTCCCAAAGGTGTTTTTTCAAGAGCCAACTGGACTTTCTGTCATACAATACGACATCATCTATCTCCAATCTACAACATAGTCCTTTCAACAGGTCCAAGAAGGCTCCACACCAATTTCCACCACTCAGGTGACCCCAATGACACAGATAAACCTCCAAATGGCCTCAACGACTCGCTAAAAGGATGCAAATGACCAGCTGTCTGCAAGGAGTATAAATCCTTCCATTCCTCACCATCCAGTCAGAGCTGAAAAGCTTCTTGGATGAGAAGTGAAATGTCTTCAAAGAAAAACCAGAAAGTCCAGTTGACTCTTGAAAAAGCATCTTTGGGATAGACTTGTAAGGCACTTTGGGATTTGTTGAGTAGATCATCAAGAGAATAAGCTGAGGAGAGAGAGAACTTAGCAATATTGGAAAAAATATCATCTCTAGGCTTTAGCTTGTTTTATGGCATAAGAGAAAATTGTAAACTATATGTGATGGTGCCACCACATGTTACAGAGTCCTAGCAGTCCATCTTCACTGCAAAACCTTAAGAATAGAAAGGAAATCAAAGTCGGTTGGATCTCTTGTGGGTACGAAGAGACTCATGACTGATGATGTGTTTGATCCCTCCCTCAGGCTCAGCCTAGTCATCTCCTACAAAATATTTGAAAATGCGTAGAATAATATCATCTTTCCTGAGCTCCAGTATGACCTGTTCAGATGGAGTCCTTTTCTCTGATAGTTGCCCACCAAACCTCATTTGGTAGGGGGGGGGAGGATCCTAGAATGACCTCTGAAAATGATGGTAGAGTTTAGATAAGTAAATATGGAAAGAGGAGCCGGTTGACTTAACTTTGTCCCAAGCAGTTTTCATCTCGTAAAAAGTGATTTTAAAGCAGATGCCAATGAAGATGTTCTTAAAATGCCAGTCAATGTTTGAATCTCTCATACTGCTCGACGTGGATATAGCAGAATGCTTTTACTCTGACTTCAGATACAGGGACAGAGAGATAGCCCAGCCATCAACCCTGTTCCTACAGAGAAAATGTTATGTCATAACGAGACTATAAAAAGAAATGCTTTTTGCTGCTGTTGAAATAGAAATAATACCGATGACATGACTGAATTCTAACTCCACGTTATTCTCACTGCATCCCAACAGAGAAAACCCCACGTATGGCTCAGCTTGTATTGTCGAAGAGGCCAATTTTCCTGGGTGATTTAAAAGTCCAATTACTTTGGAGGGAAGGAAGGAAAAGATTGATTTGTCTTGTAACCCTTGAGGCAAGCATATGGTAGTGTTTTGGAATCATTCTAATTTGGGCTCCAGTTATGGAAATGGAAGAGCTCTCAGCCATTTAAAAGATGTCCCAAGTAATGGCATTTCTGGATTGATTTTTCAAATATTAAGGAGCTTTTTTAAAAAAAGAAAATCCAAAGTTTTTTTCCCCCTTTCTTCTTTAAACAAAACAAAGTTGGATAAGATCTTAGTTTCCAAAAGACAAGTTGTCTATAAAAAAAAGGATTATTCAGTATAAAGTATCTGTGCAGTGCTATTTATGGTTTCGTTGTCACTAAATTTGTATATTTTCTGTGTAAACCACACTCAAAGCAATTCATAATAAAGTATAAAATCTAGTGTTTATTAATAACACATACTGTTAAGACTTTCTTATCTGTAATAAAGTATAAAACCTAATGTTTATTAATAACACATACTGCTAACATATTATCCATGAAGACCAATTACTACTAAAGATAAATAGGTCCTATGTCAATGTATAAAATTGAATTATTTCTTCTTCTTCTTCTTCTTCTTCTTCTTCTTCTTCTTCTTCTTCTTCTTCTTCTTCTTCTTCTTCTTCTTCTTCTTCTTCTTCTTCTTCTTCTTCTTCTTCTTCTTCTTTTACAAACCCCACTCCCATCTAGCACTGATGATGTTGCCTAGTTGGGTAATGAAACATCTGCAAGAAAACAACCAAACTCAAAGAGCACCACTCCTCCTCCTCCTTCCTCCTCCTCCTTCCTCCTCCTCCTCCTCCTTCCTTCTCCTTCTCCTTCTTCTCCTCCTCCACCTCCTCCTCCTCCTCTTCTTCTTCCTCCTCCTTCTCCTCCTCTTCCTCCTCCTCCTCCTTTTCTTTTTTTTCCTCTGCCATATAGAGTGATTCCTCTCTCTAGATCTTGGAACACTTTGGATATCCATTCACAACGTTGATTGGTTGGTTGGTTGGTTGGTTGGTTTTTCTGTGAAGCCCTGATGTAGTCTTTTTGCTTTCCATTGGCTTTGTGGTTGATTTGTAAGGAGTGATATTCTATTTCATTAATTCTGTTACAAACTGCCTTAACGACACTTTGGTTAGAAAGCCTGAAGGGGAAAAATTAGCCAAATAAATACATGTTTATGGTGATTGATAATAAAGAACTCAATAACTTAGCCAAGGCATGATACATTGACTTATTTGCATTTGCAGGCCCCTCAGTTCTAATGGGTTGAGACAAAAGCACGAAATGAAAAGTTCATTAACCATACATAACTTTTCCAACAAGTCTATAGATCCAGGCATATAATATTTGAATCGTTTCAACATACCAAACCAGCAACTTCCCTAAGTTTGACCTTATAGAATACAGCACCCCATAGATTATCACCTAGACTCCGTGCTGCGAGGTAGTGTCACTTGATCTTTCTCTGAGTTCTCATTACAAAGAAAAGTAATCCCAATAAATGTCATCTTAAGTCAATTCTGAAAGGTCACACTCAGATTTATTTTACTGTGCATTTTTAGGAGGCCTTATTCAAACTATATCACTTTAAAAAAACAGTTGGGTTTTAAAAGTTTAATTAGCCAAAAGAAAGGATTCCACTGTTCTGGGTATCAGAAGGCAGATGCATTAAAAATCTCTTTCTAGTCACAGAGTCCGTTAGGAATTTAATAAATCAGCAAGATGCAATTGGGGCTACTGTTGTATTGATCTGCAAGTTCAGAGGAGATAATAAGAAAACTGGTTCCTAGACTTAAGGAATGGAATTTCTTGTCTTGGAATATATATTTTTTTAATCTAAGTTCACCCACAGATAGTTTTAAGACTTGCCAAAGAATTTATAACTTGAGATGGATCCAGTTGACCAACCTCAACCAATAATGTACTTAAGATAGAATGAAAGGTAGAGCTTGAATTAAGAAAAGGGACCTTGATGATAGCAGCAAGATAGTACAAGCTACGATAGGTCCATTAGCTTTGCTGAAGCCATAAATTCTTAGCACGGTCAAGAGAGCTGCTGTTGAACTCTCTGCTGTACAATTATGGAGTCTGTCTCTCTCTGGATGTTTTGAAATGTGAGTTTTTAGTATATTGGTCAAAATTTAAACTTGGTGCTTTTCTACAATCTGAGAATTCTTAAATTCTCAGCATAGCCCTGTGTCCAATTTATTACAAAGCAGCTGGAAAGCTGTGAAAAAGTTAGCAAATTAGGGAGAATCGCTCTGAAAAACCTCTATTTTCATGACAGCGTCTTTGTCTTCGGGAGAAGGACATAAAATTCCTATCATTTCCTCCAGAACAAGTAAGTCAGTTCAAAAGGAGGATATGTTACATAATTAAAGACGGAAGAAGGCAAAAAGACAAGTGTGAAAAAGGCATCTGGTGAAGGAAGGAAAAAAAATATATTCATCTCATTATTTGCACCAAAGAAATAGCCTTAATCTGGAAGCTGATATTCAGAGATTGACCATAAAGATTGTTAAATGACCTACTGTTTCCATTAGCAATTTGGGGTAATCAGTTCTCTTATTGCACACATCTTAGCTTTTGCTCAAACTGGTCCATGACAGCCTTCTGTGAGGTGTACAGACCAAATCACCACTTCATTATGCTTGGATTCAGTGCTGGATATAAAAGTAAAAGTGATAGAAATAATTAAACTGTTCTGCTGCTGTCTCTCCTGATAGGCACACCCTGAAATAGCTTTTGCTATAGTCCTTCCTGCCTTGCACTTACTTGTAACTTAGATTCATTGCAATTTAATCCTTTCCTAAATTCAGTGCTTGCTTTATTTCAAATCCATCGAAGCTCCTGCTTAGTTGACTTTTCTCCTAAAAGAAAAGGGCAACTAAGATGATTAGGGGACCGGAGGCTAAAACATATGAAGCAGGGGTGAAATCCAGCAGGTTCTAACAGGTTCTGGAGAACCGATAGCGGAAATTTTGAGTACTTCGGAGAACCGGCAGCGGAAATTTTGAGTAGTTTGGAGAACCGGCAAATACCACCTCTGGCTGGCCCCAGAGTGGGATGGGAATGGAGATTTTGCAATATCCTTCCCCCAGGAGTGGGGAGGGAATGGGGATTTTGCAGTATCCTTCCCCTGCAGTGGGGTGGGAATGGAGATTTTGCAGTATCCTTCCCCTGGAGTGGGGAGGGAATGGAGATTTTACAGTATCCTTCCCCTGGAGTGGGGAGGGAATGGGGATTTTGCAGTATCCTTCCCCTGGAGTGGGGTGGGAATGGAGATTTTGCAGTATTTTTCCCCTGCCACGCCCACCAAGCCACACCCACCAAGCCACACCCACAGAACCGGTAGTAAAAAAAAATTGGATTTCACCACTGATATGAAGAATGGTTGCAGGAATTTGGTTTGTCTAGTTTACTGAAAAGAAGGGTCATTAGGTAACAGCGTTCCAATATTTGAGGGGCTGTTGCAAAGAAGGTGGGCTCAACCTATTTTCCAAAGCACCAGAAGGCAAGACCAGAAACAATGGATAGAAATTAATCAAGGAGAGAAGCAACCTAGAACTAAGGAGAAATTTCCTAACAGTGAGAGCAATTAACCCATGGAACGGCTTGCCTTCAGAAGTTGTGGGTGCTCCATCACTGGAGGCTTTTAAGAAGAGACTGGACTGCCACTTGTCTGGAATGGTCTAGGGTCTCCTGCTTGTGCAAGAGGTTGGACTAGAAGACCTACAAGGTCCCTTCCAACTTTGTTATTCTGTTAAAAGCTGACTAGTTTTTCTCAGGGTCCTTTCAGGATTCAGCATTCTCTTTGGATACTAACCCCAAACCCTTTATCCAATTTTTGCTCACACTAACTTATTTCTCCCAACTTCTCTTTTCATTGCTAACCTCAACCTGTCTCTTGAAAGCAACTTTACTATGAGCCTCAGCAGCTGACAATTTACATAGGAAATCTCTCTGTTGCAACGAGTTGCAGTTTTTGACAGAGTAGCTATTCTTTTTTAATAATGCACTGCTTTATTTAAAATGACCTCAAATGTAGCATTTGCTTGGCAGGGACTTCCTGAGACAGTGAAGGTTTTGACTTAATTCTTAAGGAGAAGCACGCTGGAGAATAAAAGAAGGTGGCTTTAAATATCCACAGGGTGTGTGTGTGTTACCTTGGACAGATGGAGACCTTTGAAAATAATGGTCTGACATCCAAGGCTGATTATATGATGACAGGAGGCATTCTTGCCTGGAGCGATATTTAATTTTATAATATGTATTGTAAACTAAAAAATGTTGCATAAACTATGCAGCAACCGAAAGATTAATCGGGAAAGTACAAAACTGTCTTTCCTTAGAGCAATTTGGAATGTCATTGAATCAAACTTTGAGAAGTTTAATAAATAAAGGCCATTTGGCTCAATTTTCTTGCATTTACCTCCATCATCTTTGTTCTTTTGCCTCCAAGCCAAAATAGATGAACAACAGTCAGAAACAGTGCCTGTGGGCAGTTGCCTACAGATGACATCAAGAAAGCAAAGCAAATCTCTGGATGCTAAGCTAGTTTAATGTGGAACGAGCATTTGTATTTAAACTGAGATAATGGCAACTGTGGGTAAATTAAGTGCCAAATCTTCCAAGAGATGCTATTCTGTTCTGAGAGTTCATCCCATCCTTTCTGTATTACTCCTGGGACGGAGTTCTGAAGAAAGGGATGGTACCAGAGGTGGGTTCCTACCGGTTCTAACCGGTTCTTTAGAACCGTTAGTAACTCGGTGATGATGTCACGGAGCCGGTTCTGTCGGTGTCTCCGTGGGCGCCGCCATCTTGGATTTTGCTTCTGCGCATGCACAGAAGCTATTTTTTTGATTGCTGCGGGGGCGCGCGTGCTTTGCACGCACGGCACGACCCTGAGCGAACCGGCAGCAAAAGGATCCAGAACCCACCTCTGGATGGTACCTTCCATAGCATCAGGTTACCTTATTGCAAAGTTCGTCAGATGGTTCTTGAAGGAAAACAGAAGATGACAGAATAGAATCTATTCAAGTTGTTTCGTGGATATATTGCTGGGACTCACATCCAAAGCATGGATATCCAATTCTCTTCGGGATCAAGGATTGTACAAAGATTTTGTGGAATATGTTAGGGGGCCCCAGTATTTGCACAAGAATTTTGGGCATGGGTGGGCATTGTTTAGAAAGCCATATTCTAAAAGTTATGAAACCTTGATTGCTTTTGAAGATTTATATACTCTACTGGGGAATGATGACAACATACTTTATTCCATTCACTCGTACCGTAGGAGCAAAACCTGTTCATTATTTCTTAGAGAAGATTGTTGGTTTAGATTGCAGATCATAGTCAATTGGTCTATCTTTTTTTTTCCCCCTGGTTTGTTTAGAATCAGCAGGTATCACCACATTTCCTGATTGCTTATTTGTACCCTATGACTATCATTAAGTGTTGTACCTTACGATTCTTGACGAATGTATCTTGTGTTTTTATGTACACTGAGAGCATATGCACCAAAGACAAATTCCTTGTGTGTCCAATCACACTTGGCCAATAAAGAATTCTATTCTATTCTATTCTATTCTATTCTATTCTATTCTATTCTATTCTATTCTATTCTATTTCCTGCCATTCTTGCCATTGTTAGTTTGTTTTCCTCCAGATTTTATTCTGTTTTATTTTAAAGACCGTAATGGAGTTTTTAGGCATCAAATGAAATGAACATGAGTGTCACATTGAGGTTAGGATTGGTTCTTTTCATTGACTCTTCAAGTCAATGTTGGCTTCCCGTGACTTTCGAGACAAGTCCCTGGCAGTTTTCTTGGCAAGGTTTTTCGGAAATGGTTTGCCGTTGCCTGCTTCTTAGGGCTGAGAGAAAGGGACTGGCTCAAGGTCACCCAGCTGGCTTCATGCCTAAAGTGGAATTACAATTCACAGTCTCCCAGTTTCTAGCCTGTTGCCTTAACCAAAGTGGCTCTCAATTGGATTGGTCATACTGGAATTGTATGAAATCATTAAAAAACAGAGATCGCTCATTAGGGCATTTCAATGAACCGAGATTTACATGAACAAATAAATATTTGATACATAACACTTTTACGGCCTCACAATGTGAATGCCTTTATAAATATGCTTCCTTTCTATCTTTCTCTGCTGTTTCAACTACAGATAATCCCCAAGGAGCAGGTTTTGCAAAGCTTTTAAAGTTATTGCTTGAAGAGGCCTTCGTTTCTTTTCTCTCTCTCTCTCTCTTTTTTTTTTATGGTTTACTTAACTTGATTGGCTTTTATTTAACAATTTGATATTGTTCTATTATGGCAGTCTTTGAACTTACTCCTCCTCCCCAGTTCAGACAAAATAAAAGTAATATTCCCCAGACACTGAATTCTGTATTCTTTAGGAATTATAAGACAGCAAACCACTTCTCGTATTCGAGTCAGCTCACATTGCTTTTTTCCCATTTTGTCTCACCTGAATTCGTACAATATTCCATTTTTCTCCTTCCTAAAATAGAAATGAGCGAATGGACATTCTTGATCCATTCTCCTTCCCTCGCTCACTTTTGATCAAGGGAGGCTAAGTTTATTTGCAGCTCTTATTAATTTCTGGGGAGTTTATGCAGATAATTCAATTAGATGGCTTCCATGCCATCCTTACTGTTTTGGCTTTTCGATCAATTGACTGGTTTTCTCATTGGGTATTACATTAAATTTTGCCAAGATTCTGTTTGTATTTGCCTTGTTGCAAATAATTCCCACTTCTGGGAGAAGGGAGCACATTTTTTTTTCCTCTTAGGTATCTTTATATTTTCTCCCAAGCTGCCTAACACAGCTTTTAAAATTTGAGAGTGTTTCTTTTTCTCTCTTTTTTTTTCTTTTCTTTTCTTTCTTCCTTCCTCCCTCCTTTCCTTTCCTTTCCTTTCCTTTCCTTTCCTCCCCTCTCTCCTCTCTCTTTTTCTTTTTCTTTTTCTTTTTCTTTCTCTTTCTCTTTCAGGTGATGCTAGCAACCCATTTTTGTCTCCAGTGTGTAACTTTCAAGTATTAAAAAAAAACCCCAAACCCAGTTTTTTAAAACCTGCAAAAAAATTCTAGTTTTGAAATACAGATAGTCCTTGACTTACGACCACAATTGAGCCCAAAATTTCTGTTGCTAAGTGAAACATTTGTTAAATGAGTTTGCCCCATTTTACGACCTTTCTTGCCATAGTTGTTAAGTGAATCACTATGGTTGTTAAATTAATCAAACTGTTGTTAAGTGAATCTGGCCTCCCCATTGACTTTGCTTGTCAGAAGGTCGCAAAAGGGGATCATGTGACTCCAGGACACTGCAGCCGTCATAAATATGAGTCAATTGCCAAGTGATTTTGATCACATGACCATGGGGGTGCTACAACGGTCGTAAGTGTGAAAAACTGGTTTTAAGTCACTTTTTTCAGTGCTATTGTAACTTTGAACTGTCACTAAATGAACTGTTGTAAGTTGAGGACTACCTTTTTGATCTGAGTGACTCTTCACTTCACTGATAGATATGGGAAATTAAAATGCTGTTACATCTTTTGAGAAATGCCATCCGCATTTAAGATTTATGGAGTGCAGTAAAGTGTCTGTCTCTTTCAAGGAAAAAAATGATACGTTGGGATTCCTGTATTTTACAGGCTGAAAAATTCCAGCCATGAGTATCTGCAAAAAACAGTACTTTTTCCAACTAGGATTTACAAGCTAAGTACAGCTTTCCTTTCAGGTTTCCGTTGAGTTACTGTAGCACTGTTGTATTTCACTGTTGCAAGAACAAGAGTCATGCTTGACAAAACTTAGAAATGAATGGAAGCATTTACATTGCACATTGGATGCGGTACAGGATTAGGTACAAGTACAGATTAAGTGAAACCTGTTCTGCCCCCAGCGACGAGCCACCAATAATACTCACACACAAACTGCCAAACACTGTTCTTTTACTCATAAATGTCTCCTAATAACTTCTTAGGAGCAACGTAATAATTTGAACACAAAATAAAGACAGAATAGGTTTGCCAAACCTCCGCTGGTAAATGTCTAATCTTTAATAGCTGGCCGGAGTCCACGAAGAAGAGGCTCCTCCTCTTCTTCTTCGGCCCTGATGGGCTCCTCAGGAGGTACACAAGGCCCTGGTTGACTCTGAGCCTCCTCGCTCTCGGACGCGGGTGCCAGGTACACGGGCCGATGGTACCGCGCCACAACCGCCTCATCTGCCTCCTTGCTCTCTGACTCGGGTGCCAGGTACACGGGCCGATGGTACCGTGCCACAACCGCCTCATCGTCCTCGGGATCCATGAGCACCGGCACGGGACGCTGGCGGGCCACAACAAAACCTGGCTCAAAATCAGTAACTGTGAGAAGGACCTTGGAGAGTCCTAGCAGATGATTATTTAAACAAGAGCCAACAATGTGCAGCAGCAGCCAAAAAAAGCTAATACAATATTTGTTTGTATAAACAGAGGCATAGAATCAAAATCATGTGAAGTATTAGTACCCCTTTATAAAACCGTAGTAAGACCACATCTGGGATACTGCATCCAGTTTCGGTCACCCCATTAGATGTTGAGACTTTGGAAAAAAAAGTGCAAAGAAGAGCAACTAAGACAATTAAAGAGACTAAAACATATGAAGAACAGTTGCAGGGTTTGGGTATGGCCAGTCTAGAGAAAAGAAGGACCAGGGGTGACATGATAGCAGTATTTCAGGGGCTGCCACAAAGAAGAGGGGGGGGTCAACTTATTTTTCAAAACACCAGAAGATTGTGGGTACTTCATCACTGGAGGTTTTTAAGAAGAAACTGGACAACCACTTGTCTGAAATGACATAGAGTCTCCTGCTTGAGCAGGGGGTTGGACTAGAAGACCTCCAAGGTCCCTTCCAGCTCCATTCTACTCTAAAAGATATCATTGCATTTCTACATTGGCACCTTTTATTACAGAATCAAAATGAGCTCTAAGTGAGCTTTGCAACTAGAAAGAAGATCTTCATTTCATTTTCTGCATAGAATCCTTTTTTTTACTGGGTTTTTTTTAAGCCTCTATTATATTGCAAGGAAGGAGCAGCAGACACAGATAGTTTAAATTTATTCCTAATTACAAAAGTGGCAGATTTACTGGCCCCATCTGTCTGTGCCCCTGGAAGTTTCAGCTAAAATTATTAAAGGCAGAAAAATGACTAAATGACTACTTCTTAACACTTCTCAACATGCCCATCCTTAATATATTTTTAAGATAGCTGGTGAATTATCTTGTTAAAAACTGCATGATATCTAGCTGAACCATCTCAAACATGAGTTAGAGAATTACAGGCGGAAGCATGGGAAAAGATAATGAGGTCAATCGTAAATCATGTTAAGGTCACACATAAGACATGCTACAGGTGGAACATGCTACAGGTGGAACTAAAGAAGTGCCCTGCTGGATCAGACTCCTTACCCATCTGGTCCAGCAATGTGTTCTCAGAGGGATCAACCAAATGCACAAGGATGCTCAGTGGCAGCTTCCAGTTTCGCAATAGCAATAGCACTTAGACTTATATACAGCTTTACAGTGCTTTACAGCCCTCTCTAAGCGGTTTACAGAGTCAGCCTATTGCCCCCAACAATCTGGGTCCTCATTTTACTGACCTCGGACGGATGGAAGGCTGAGTCAACCTTGAGCCTGGTGAGATTCGAATTGCCAAATTGCAGGCAGCCGGCAGTCAGCAGAAGTAGCTTGCAGTACTGCACTCTAACCACTGTGCAACCATGGCTCAATGCTATCAAAGACCATAGCCACTGATCCTCAGGACTTTCAATGAGAATAGGAAGCAAACTGGAACTAAGGAGAAAATTCCTAACCGGGAGGACAATTAACCAGTGAAACTGCTTACCTTCAGAAGCTGTGGGTGCTCCATCACTGGAGGAGTTTAAGAAGAGACTGGACAGGCATTTGTCTGAAATGGTATGGGGTCTCCTGCTTGAGCAAGGGGTCGGAGTAGAAGACCTACAACTCGTTTTTCTGTTGTTCTGTTCCGTTATCATAAACTGCTCCAACCTGTTTTCAAGCCAGCTAGGATGGTAGCCTCCACCATCTTGTGAGAATTCCAATGTTTAATTGTGTGCATCTTATTCAAACATGTGTATTATGTGAATGACTATATTTGGCAAAGAGCCAGTTTGGTGTAATGGTTAAGGTATCAACTAGCAATTGGGAAACTCTGTGTTCTAGTCCCGTCTTAGGCACAAAGCCAGCAGGGTGAGCTTGGGCCAGTCCTTTCTCTCAGCCCTAAGAAACAGGCAATGGCAAACCACTTCTGAAAAACCTGGCCAAGAAAACTGCAGGGGCTTGTCCAGGCAGTCTCCAAGAACCAGACACACATTGAATGGAAGAGGGAAAAAACACACACACAGCAAGAACTTCATCATCAAACTTCAGGTGTCTGCTGCCATGCCACTATGCAGCTCTGCTTATAAATCCATGGGCTAATAACCCAAGTTAGAACACAGAACATAGAATATCATAGTTGGAAGGGATCTTAGAGGTCTTCTAGTCCAACCCCCTGCTCAAACAGGAGACCCTATACCACTTCAGACAGGTGGTTGTCCAGTCTCTTCTTAAAAGCCTCCAGTGATGGACCACCCACAGCTTCTGGAGATAAGCCATTCCATTGGTTAATTGTTCTCATTGTCAGGAAATTTGTCCATAGTTTTAGGTTGAATCTCTCTTTGATTAGTTTCGAACTATTGAACTATCACTTTCCCTAAGCTACCATTGAGCGCCAGATCACTCACACAGCCCTTCCCACCCTCCTCTTCCTCCACTTTTTCTCCCAATCGTTCATTTTCCTTTTGGTATTCTCATGACCCATAACAAGAACACAAGCTCAAGAAAATCCAATACCACCTTCTCGTTTTTCGACACAATCTTTCCTTTGGAAGTGACGCCAGGAAGAAGAAAATAGCCAAGCAATTTCTGGTCCAAGAGCTTATCAAAAGCTGGGTCCTGTGTTGCTTCCTACACACACACACACACACACACACACACACACACACACACACACACACACACACACACACACACACACAAAGGAACAAAGTATATAAGTTGTGCCTTGATGTGGAGAGTTTTATCGTGACACGTGTCACTCTACGGTGAGCTTCCCATCTTGTTGTTGGGTTTTTTTTTTTGTATCCGATTCCTTTTTAGCCACTTTGATTAGTTTTTGGGTTCCAGCAGATAAAATTGGATGTGCCAAGTAAGTCTGTTTGAAGCAATGTGTTCTCTATTGTGTTCTGACAGCGAGAGTTTGCTGTTCTCCCAGGATACCTAGCCTCAAGGCAGCATAATCAGCAGAAATGTCAAGAGAATTTTGGTGCCCTGGAGACATTTGTTTTCCTTACACCCTCCATTTCCAAAATGTTCTTTTATGATTGAGAGGAGCAAGGCATAAGACTGCAGATTTGTGAAACATATACCAACCACTTGTTTTGTAGACCCCCTGACATTTATGGTGCATTTCTTTCTGCCTAAAATATTTATTTGACCATAGCTGCTTCAGTACACCTCACCCAGTCAGCACCCAAGAGCTACGCTTACACTTCGCCTTATCTTTGTCATAGTATAAAGGCAAAGGTTCCCCTCGCACATACGTGCTACTCGTTCCCGACTCTAGGGGGCGGTGTTCATCTCCATTTCTAAGCCAAAGAGCCAGCGCTGTCCGAAGACGTCTCCGTGGTCATGTGGCCGGCATGACTAAACGCCGAAGGTGCACGGAACACTGTTACCTTCCCACCAAGGTGGTCCCTATTTTTCTACTTGCATTTTTACATGCTTTTGAACTGCTAGGTTGGCAGAAGCGGGGATAAGTAACGGGAGCTCACTCTGTTATGTGGTGCTAGGGATTTGAACC
Source organism: Thermophis baileyi (assembly GCA_003457575.1). NCBI lineage: Eukaryota > Metazoa > Chordata > Lepidosauria > Squamata > Dipsadidae > Thermophis > Thermophis baileyi. The sequence goes on from QLTV01012191.1 coordinate 1,156,603, forward strand.
CGGGAGCTCACTCTGTTACGCGGCACTAGGGATTCGAACCGCCGAACTGCCGACCTTTCTGATCGACAAGCTCAGCGTCTTAGCCACTGATTCACCGCATCCCCTTAGTATAGTATGTCATATTCTTAGTATAGTATGTCATATTCTTAGTATAGTATGTCATAGTATATTCTCCTCCAAAGCAGCCTCGGAAATGTTTTTCTTGAAGTCCAAATGCCTGCTTCCAGGGCTGAAATCCAGCAGGTTGTGACAGGTTCTGGACAATCAGTAGTGGAAATTTTGAGTAGTTCGGAGAACCAGTAGTGGAAATTTTGAGTAGTTCGGAGAACCGGCAAATACCACCTCTGGCTGGCCCCAGAGTGGGGTGGGAATGGAGATTTTGCAGTATCCTTCCCCTGGAGTGGGGTGGGATTGGAGATTTTGCAGTATCCTTCCCCTGGAGTGGGGTGAGAATAGAGATTTTGCAGTATCCTTCCCCTGCCACGCCCACCAAGCCAAGCCACACCCACCAAGCCACGCCCACAGAACCGGTAGTAAAAAAAATTGGATTTCACCTCTGCCTGCTTCCCTTTCTTGAAAGCAGTAACTTTTGACAATGTAAATGACAGGCATTGAGAGGAGAAAGAATCTGATTCAGGAAGAAAACACGATCAACCCTTTTACCCATGTTCAGTAGGATAAACCCCGCTTTTGATTCGGGCTCCTGCATTTTCTTGGAGATTTCCTTGACTGCATTTTCTTTAGAAGAGACATGTTTATAAGCCCCTTGAAAATCTTGACTTAGAAACTTCTATCATAGAATTCACACAAAGGAAGGTTTCCCTCTATATCTTACTGTTTAAAATGATTAAATGTGTTGTTACACAGGTTTGAGGGGTAAGGAGAAAATATGGGGAGCAGTCTCCCAGCCCTTTGATCTTTAAAAAAAAAATTAGATCTAATGTCTGTCTTTCTTTAAAGTGGATCCTGAGCTTGTCTTGTCATCCTTTCCACTTACCTGTTATATTTGCATTTTCCCTTAGTTACATATTCTGTATTATGTGTTCTGACCTAGGTTTCCTGATAAATCATAAAACACAAACGTAGTCCCAAAAACCTCTTTTTTTATTTCAACGGCTGTAAATTATGTTCATTCACAGCCGTAATAAGTCCCAAACAATGTTGATTAGTCTGAGAGAAGTCTGCCACAGTCTTTCGGAAGAAGGCTGATAATCACCAACCTTTATCTCTCTTGACATGCTGCCAAAGACCTAATTGGCAAGTAGCTTTGCAAGGCCAAACAGAGCACGGAGTCCGAACATCTCCAAGCCTTACTCCCGAGTAGCCCATTCCCTCCGTAACTGTTCTTGCCTTCTGGCAGCTCTGCGCATGCGCGCGTTGTGAACAGGCTCCCCCTCTTCCTCTGCCTCACTCATGTCCGCCTCTGGAGGCTCTGGAGTCAGCACAGACCTCCCAGATGGCCCGGGCTGGATCTCTGCCTCTGACACCGAGCCTTCTCCAGACTCCAGGCCTGGCCCATGTTCCTCCCCAGCCTCCTCGCTGTCCGACTCTGCTGCCAGCTCCGCAGGCCGCTGGCGGACCACAACATTATGGGCTGCTACAAAGGTAGAACTTTTGATGGTGCTGAATGAGTGTAGCTACAACCAGATCTTATATTTACTGTCATCGTCGCATCCCACATTCACATGATCATGATTGGCAGCTTTCCTTGCCAGCTTCCCATAAACAAAAGTCATTGGGGAAGCCAGCAGGAAGCCACCACCCTGTGAGAGTCTCACTGAAGGACCCAAATTCGTCATTTAATGACAGCAACCAGGACTGCTTAGATTGCTGTTCTTGAGCAGCATAATCATGTGTTTTCTCAACTTATGAACACGTCACTTAACAGTGGAGTTTCTGGTCCCAAGTGGTGTTCCTAAACAAGGGCTACCAAACTTTTGATGAAGGTTGGATTCATTGAAGCATGTTACACAAATTGAACTCAAATGGACAAATTCCTTACCCATCAGTCATCATCCAGTGATTTCATGAAAGTCTATTAAGCCTATCATCCATTTTGCAATATGTTCAAGGAGCTGCAGTTGTGTGTTTTGTCACTACTAATCATGAATGTAAAATGTTCTGAGACCACACAAAAAATGGAAAATGGTAGAGAGCAAAGGCTGGTGAATTATCAGAGAAACTTGGTTCTGGTACCTTAATTAAGAGTGGATGAAGGAACTAATATGTCTGAAGCCTTTTGTTGCCCAACAGATGTTCAACTCTCTTTTCAATGTCTACCAGTAATTTATTTCCTCAAGAGAGAAGCTGCCAAATTTATGGCCAAATTGATCAATTGTTCATTCCCGTGTGATCTGAAGCCGAGGGATGAAGCAAAAGTGTTACTCATTGCTTGAACGTTCCGGACAAACAAACTGCTAAGCAAATTTAATGAGAGAGCACATTTATATCAAATATGAATACATTCACCCTGCCTATATTGCAGTTATGCTTAATTCATAGTGGGATTTTTTTTTAAGCTAAGGTGGGCCTTCCCTCCATGATGATGGTGCATTGTTATAATTGCCAGGTACGAAAATTTCATCCTGAATGTGCTGTGTATCTTGTTTAATATCACTCAGCGGAGGGATGTGTAGGAATAGGACTGTTTACTACTTCTAAATTGAAGATCCTATCTTTTTCTGTTGGCAATGTGTGTAGGGAATACTCTAAATGTCGGAATCATTCTTGTGAGGGTTGGTGAATTTCTTCCACTTGAAAAAAAAAAATAATGCCACTCTTTCCTTCGCAAAGCATCTGGATGGAGAAGCTATTTTAAATAGTAACACTTTCCGTAGCACTTAACTGTCGCCTGCCCTATCCAAGGGGGAGAATTGGGTGCTTTTATCACCCTATCTCCTCCGATCAGGAAAGCAATTTTGTGCTGATTGCAATACCTCTTTAACTCCACCAAGCCGTGGCGGTCTAACATTTCTGCGATCTAATATCCTAATAATTTGTTTAGATATTCCTTTGATCCGAATCTCGGACTGCCTGAAAAACCTCTTGACACTGCAGTATCCCATGTTTTAAAATCTTAACACGGTTCTTTTCTTTTCCTTTTTATATTCCAGATAACCGAAAAATAACTTTAGAAAGATCCCGTTCCCGTCAGAATGGAACAATTGCAGCTGTATGATCTCCCCCACCATGCCAAAGAACTGCTATTTTGTTCACTTCACATGGAGAACATGATGTAAACGGAGTGTGAAGAGCCACCGTGAGCAGAAATTAAAACTTAAAACCAGAAGAATGAAATATTTTTTACGAACCTTCCTGTATAGAAGAGAAAGAAAAAACAACTTAGTGTATATTACGAAGAAAAACTTCAAGAGCTAAAAGCAGTGTTATAAAACGGCCTCTATTTCCTCCTCCTCCTCCTTCTTTTTTTCTCCTTTAGTATTGCCGTTGTGAACGGGCAACCAAGGATGCAAATATGAATGAGGGAGTTATTTGCAGCTCTCACAAACGATGGGAATGATATATATATATTTTTTTCAGTTTCAATTAACAGCATCGAAAGATCAGGTCAGCGATTCAGTTTTAATTCTTATTTTGACATAAAAGGGGAAAAAAAATCAGCATATTAATGAATTTAGACGAACTGATACAGAAGATAAGACGCTGTCTTTTGCAAACACAGGGGAACACTATCCCATCCATTTTTCTCGATTCCTATTTCAGGGTTTCAGCAGGATGGATTCAGCTCTTTGAGTTTCAATCAAAACTTTATTACAACTCTTCAGCCTCAGCGGTAGAAAGATATTTATAGCTGCTTTAAAAGCAAGATCATAGGATTGAACCAAAGTTAGACTGCACCCTTTGCAAATTCAACTAAAGAAGGATTTTTAAATTGGGCACATATATAAACTTTACATCTATAGTTTGAGGGAGAGAAAAAAATCTTTCCCAGACTACTTGTTTTATCTTTGTTTAATGTTTTGGAGTTTAAATCTATCAATGAGTAAGGAATCAGAATTAGTTTTCTTTGGTTTAGTCACACAAACTTTACACAATCTTTTGGGCTAGCAAAATCCTAATGAAGAAAGAGACAGCAAAAAAAAAAACCTGAACACCACTCACAAGCATATCACTCCCGTATGTATTTGGACTATTATATCATTTACAGCAATTCTCACCAATAAGTTTACAGAAGTAATTTTGATGCACTTTGGAGGTGGCAAAGGAAGGCTGATATTACCATTTTAAGTGTTATTTGAAACTCAGGCAAACCAGCAACAAAAATATCACACCACATATAAGATTCCTAAATAGTGGGGGGTTTTTTCCCCCTTTTTCAAAACTTCTACCGTGTACATCAATTGTCTACATTAAATGCATGAAGTTTCCATTTTAATTTTCTGAAGCCTTTGTATGCTTCATAGAACATCAATCACAAAAAAAAGTATAATAGATAGCTATCTATATATTCTTTGCTTATTGAAACCTATTGCTCCTGCACGGTCTACAGAGGAAATTGGCAAGTACACAGGTCTGCCTTGTAGAGAGATTCTAGATAAATGCTATTCTTAATCTTCCTATTAGAAAAAACGGGGAAAAAATGACTTGCAATACTGCCCACTCTTGTTCCAAAGAACACAGGGCAAGTTGAAGAACATCTATACCTTCTTATAGATGTTAACCACTTAGAGTAGACAACTAGATGTCCTTGTAAGCGTTCCAGCTAAAGAAGGAGGTCAACCTTGTCTGAGGAGGTTTCAATCTCTAAGTTCAAAACCTACACCTCAGTAGGTAGTTTATTGTCAAGCAAAGTTGTGGAGTTGTTTATGTGGAACCAGTATCTTGAAGGCTTTACTTATATCTATCTAAGTTCAAAACCTCTTACTAATTTCACAGGAAACTGATACGATCTGTTGTTTTGTAGAAATAGGATGTCAACTAGGCGAAGAGTATCCTTAACATATTGCTACAGATGTTTCCGACAATCACTAATAGTTTTATTAAAAGAGAAAGCATTCTGAAATTATCTCTGTAAGAATTTATAAATAGGCAAAAAGCAGATGATGTTGCTATCAGTCAGATTTACCTTTCTCTAGCATACACGCTGAGACTCAAAATTTTGTTTAATACATAAAGTCAAAATGATAACTTATGTGAATGGCCAAAGTGTTTTCTGATGTATGGCATTTACAAATGATACATTGAAACTCAGAGATGACATAAGTCATTTCCTACTAATTGAAAGCCAAAACGTTCACGCAATTATCAGAACGTCTTAAACATAACCTTCTTTACTTGATGCAGAATTTTTTTTCTGACCATTACTGATTTTGGCTGTATTATTTTTCATTTCCTGACATTTTGCTGATGAGCCAACCAGTAGTTTGCAACTTTTAGAGATTTTAGAGAACAAAAATCTAAAATGGAACAAATGCAGAGTATCAACTAAACATTTTCTGGTATTTTCTCAGCCCACTCACTCTGCTGGAATATTTTATGTAAATTAAAAGACATGTACCTTAATAAAGCAAAGAGAAAAATATATATTGTAAATAGAGGATATTTGTATTTATAAAAAAAAAATCCAAGAAGTATTTTCTGAACTTCATGTTGGATTGTTGAATCTTTTGATACTTTTTATTCACTTTAAACATTCAAGGTTTTAAAAAAAAACCAAGAAAACAAGCTTGATTTTGCTATTGATGTGATTCCTGTTTTGTCGTATGTTTACTTGGTGACCTAGGAAAATGTAGTCTAGCACTCAAAACATCTTCCAAATCTGCCTTGCCTTATTTGCTAATTTTAAGAAGGAAAAAAACACCAAATGCATTCATTGTTTGCAAATACACACTCAGACGTATAAATGCATGCACATTTGCATGTACACACATATAACTCATATATATATATATATATA
>QLTV01012191.1:1163431-1174695 GCA_003457575.1 Thermophis baileyi
CACACTCCTCTAATGTTGTATACCTATATACCCACATACCCACATACACGCATACATGTTGTATATAGATACTATCTCAGAATGCTGTTTTACTACACATGGACTATTCTTTTCTTCTTCTCCTTCTCAATTAATTCTGACTGGGTCAGAAAGTTTAAATTTAACACATCCTAAACCTGAAAATCTGAATGCGAATGACACCACCCTGAATTGAAGAACATAGTTTCTCTTTGTTTCTTCTCCCACTATTATTTTATTATAGAAATGAAGATAAAGTAATTAACACATCTCCCAATGTTGTCCCTTTCCTGTTAGGACCCAAAGAGCAACCAAAAACAGCCGTGAAGAAGCAACTCCAAAGTCACCTCTCAACAAGATGGATAGCAAACAAATCTAATAAATACATTTCAGAAATTGCCACTCCTCAGTTAGTTTGACCCTGCCACTCTTGTCTCATAGCATAGCAGTCAGTGCTGTGTGTGTGTGTGTGTGTGTGTGTGTGTGTTTAAGTGTATATCAGTATATTAAGGTCATTTTCCCATTCTAAGCTCTGTTTCCAGCATTATTCTAAAGTTGTATTAATAATCACGAATGCTATTATAAACAGTAACAGCCTCACTATAACACGTTATATCAACATGTAAGTAAGACATGAAGTACTTGCTATGTATATTCTAACATATATAAAACTGTGTATACAAGCAGAAACCTGGAATATTATTATTACTGTGCTCTAATGCTTAAAAAAATGTTTCATTTAACAACTTAGTAGTGTGAGAGCTTCTGATACTTGATGGTTCCCACATCTGAATAAATACCACTGAAAGAATAACTACTACAACAACGTCTGTTTGACACCAACTGTTTTCTGTGATCTGATTCTAATCTGAGCTCTGATTTCTCATTAAATAATCTTTTTTTTTTCCAAAGCAGTTCTTCCACAAGCTTTTCAGAATCCATGACATTCTTCAAATCTTTATATTTGTTAGTAATAGCCACAGAACTTTGCACTTTAAAAAGTTTGAAGAAAGAATTTTGGGGCTGGGGATATATATGCTGATCATTTTTCCATGTGATTTGGGCGAACAGCTTTAAAAGCTGTATTTAAATTTCAATCTAGTAAAAATCAACTTCTAGGTCAGATCTATTTCAATAGACATTAACCATAACATTCTCTTTTGGCTGGTATTAAATATTTTTGATAAGAAGAGTACATTATTAATGTGCACTAAAAAGCCTAGAGTATTTCTATGTAATGCCAACATTCCTTATTTGCAAATGAAAACTTGTTTCAATTATTTTAGAGCTGGGTCAACCACTGATCTTCTAAACTTGTTTTAAAGAAATTGCTTTTACTTTCAAATATATTGTATATATTTAATATTTTTAACACCATTAAAGATTTGGGGGAGGGGGTTGGAGGGAGGTTTGTTTTTGCTTGATTAGATATATATTTGTTTAGAATGGAGAATGCCTTCTGTAATAACTAATTTTTTTAAAAAAAATCTAAAACGATTCTATTCTTTTTCAACTGTCAACTGCTGGTGATACACGTTAAGAATATAACAATGCTCTTATTGAACACATTAAAATCAGTCTGCTTTGTTTCAGATTGCCTTGAGTTCCTGAGATTTTTTTTTGTGATTAGATAATGAACGTCGCCATTCGATTTCAAACGATTGGTGACACCAAAATGAATGCTCCCAAAGGAAGGTAGCAGTTTGAGAACACAAGGGAAAACTTGGGGAAGTTTTCACAATCAGAACCGTTTTGAGAAGAAAGCTTATCCTGAAAAATGAGGATTGAGAAATTAAAAAAAAGAGTCCTTTGCCAATCAGATCATCCAAGTAACACTGTTTGCCAGTCGCCAATGTTAATCAGTAACTAGATTTCAGTTCTGTAACCTCCCTGGGGACTGCTGCAGATGAAATCAAGAATAGCAGGTTTATTTTCCAAAAACTACCCTGTTTCCCCCAAAATAAGACATCCCCTGATAATAAGCCCAATCGGGCTTTTGAGTGCATGGCAATAAGGCCAAGGGCTTATTTCAGGGTTCAAAAAAATATAAGACAGGGTCTTATTTTCGGGGAAACACGGTAACATTTGCTGGATGTTCTAGATTTTTTTCCCCCAGTGTGGAAGAGGAAGCAGTATCAGGACAGAATCTGATATTATATAAGGACCAGCATTCCCACTCCTTTCCTAGATCTTCTAGATGACTCTAGGTTTCTAAGAGCATCTTAAACCATGTTAACTTAAATTTATTCTTCAATATTGATACCCATATGGTGGTGATCACCATACCGTATCCTTACCAGTGGTGGGATTCAAAAATTTTTTACTACTGGTTCTGTGGGCATGGCTTGGTGGGCGTGGCGTGGCTTGGTGGGCGTGGCAGGGGAAGGATACTGTAAAATCTCCATTCCCACCCCACTCCAGGGGAGGGATACTGCAAAATCCCCATTCCCTCCCCACTCCTGGGGGAAGGATACTGTAAAATCTCCATTCCCACCCCACTCCTGGGGGAAGGATACTGCAAAATCTCCATTCCCACCCCACTCCTGGGGGAAGGATACTGCAAAATCCCTATTTCCTCCCGATCAGCTGGGACTCGGGAGGCAGAGAATAGATGGGGGCGGGGCCAGTCAGAGGTGGTATTTACCGGTTCTCCGAACTACTCAAAATTTCCGCTACGGGTTCTCCGGACTATTCAAAATTTCCGCTACCGGTTCTCCAGAACTGGTCAGAACCTGCTGAAACCCACCTCTGATCCTTATCCAAATACCTCCCATTCAGTCTCAGTGCCCCATCGGCTGCCAGCAGAGCTAGCTGCAGAGTCAGATGAGAAGGAGGTGGAGGGAGAGTCTGGGCCAGCTTCGGAGCCTTTTGGAAGGCTCTGATTAGGAAATAGCATCAGAGGCAGAGCCTTCCGTCCTCCCCCAGGTGGAGAGGCAGCTGTCTTTGGGGCCTGAGCTGAGTGAGGGGGAGGAACAGATGGGGCCCAACCCAGATGCACGTATGCATAGAGAGGAGAGGAAAGAAAAGGAAAGCAATAAGCTGGCTCTCAGGGAAAAGCAGACGTAGACGCTAGCCAGCCCCTCCCTGACTGGGAAATAAATAGGAGGGGTTTGGGAGTGGCCGGTTGTCGCAGACAACCATTCGTTTTCTAGTATACAGCAAGAAATTTGGATTCCTTGGCCAGAACCAGGTTTGTTGGGACTAATTACATTTGGTTTTTTGTTTATCCACATGAATAAAAGACTGTTCTTGCCCTGTTTTGGAAAAGGGGGTTGGTTTACTCGTGAGTAAGCGGCTTATCATTACTTACAAAGGCTGGGTCAGAACACTTGGGAGGGGAAAAAACAGAGAAGTTATTTCTTCCCTTTTCAGCACCTTGGAGGCCACTGAGTGCAACATAGGAGCGTGGTGGCTCACAAGGTTAGAATGCTGGCCTGACAATCAGCAAGTCCACGTTTGAGACCCGCTGCTGCCATAGGGTGGGCTGAGCTCCCATCACACACTCCAGCTCTTCGAAAGCAGGCAACCACGAGTATTTATTTATTTATTTATTTATTTATTGCATTTTTATGCCGCCCAACTCCCAAGGGACTCTGGGCGGCTTACAACAGAAGTATAAAAACATTAAAACAATATAAATATTAAAAAACGATTTAAAAAGCCATACACACCATTACACCATTGAGCTCACAGATTGTAACTTTGAGATCAATGTCCCCAGGCCTGCCGGAAAAGCCAGGTCTTAACGGCTTTACGGAAGGCCAGTAAGGTGGGGGTAGTACGGATCGCAGGGGGAAGTTGGTTCCACAGAGTCGTATCGGCTACAGAGACGGCCCTCCCCCGCAGGAGGTAACTGGTTCCAGAGAGCTGGGGCAACCACAGAGAAGGCCCTCCCCCGCGGGCCCGCCAGCCGGCACTGTTTAGCTGACGGGACCTGGAGGAGACCAACTCTGTGGGATCTTACCGGTCGCTGGGAGCTATGTGGTAGACGGCGGTCTCGAAGATAACCTGGCCCTGAGCCATGCAGGGCTTTAAAGGTAATAACCAACACCTTGAATTGAGTAGATAAATGGGTACCACTTTGGGGGGCAACTTCATGGGAATATGAAATGAGCTCCCAATTGGATGTCCCCCGGGCAATGGTGATGTTACCGGCAAATGCTTTCATCACAGAAGCACTTTGGTCCTTCCGACATGGAAGTATTAGTATAGGAGACAACATCACACGGTGTAACAAAAATAGATTCTAAGTTCCAACACAAATAAAGGGGCATTAGAGATAGAGAGAACTAATCAACTTGAGGCTCCCCTTTAAGGTTAACTGAGTGGTTATCTAAATTCTTATCCGGAGAATTCCCAAAAGCAGTCTTACAACTCTGATTCTAGGAAGATTTCCCATTGTGTAAAAAAATGTAGCAGGGCAAAAGAGCAAATAAAACAGCACAACAGAGATTTGTTCCCTGCCGTAGATTGCCATAGGAAAGAAACTCTTCAAATAAAAACGGGGGTGTGGGGGGGGAATAATAATCTTCCTCTTTCCCATCATGTCAATGCAAGTCCTGCATGATTTCCACAAGTTATTTAGCTGTGGATCTGCCAGATAAAACAGATAACTTTTTAAATTAAAATTCAAGGGTTGGAAACCCAAACATTTCAATGGAATTCCTGATAGTAAGAACAATTAATCAATGGGATGACTTGCCTCCAGAGTTTGTGAGTGCTCCAACACTGGAGGTTTTTAAAAAGAGAGTGGACAACCCTTTGTCTGAAATTATATAGGGTCTATAGATAGAATGGTTGCAGGATTTTGGTTTGGCTAGGGGTGACATGATGGCAGTATTCCAGTATTTGAGGGGATATCACAAAGAAGAAGGGGTCAACTTATTTTCCAAAGCATCAGAAGGTTGAGGGTGCTTCAACACTGGAGGTTTTTAAGAAGGGAGTGGACAGCCACTTGTCTGAAATGGTATAGAGGGGTTGGACTAGAAGACCTCCAAGGTCCCTTCCAACTCTATTATTCTGTTATTTCTGTTAATATTCCAAGGATAAACAATTCTTGTTAGCCTAAGCTTCCGCATTTTAGTAATATGGTGGAGGTGAAGGAAGATTTAGCTGTAGTTGTCACGCTATTGTTAAAACAATTAAGGAATAGATAACCTTGTTAGGTGAGCTGTATCTGTTCTCCATTCTTCCTATTATTATGCACACTAAGATTTATATAAGGTAATAACAGTAGGGGCCTGTTGTTCTGAAACTATCCAACAACATAGTCAACTGGCAATCTAAGATGGCTAAATCCGAAAAGGACAAACCCTGGATTAGAGCATTAGTGTAACTTTGATGCAGGTCATTGCAAGAAACAAACTCACCAAGGTCAAGGTCTTTATGATCTTGTTGTTTTCATTCTCTGAACAGCTGTGAAATCTGACAGTGTTTTGCCAGGAGACCCGCAAGATAGTTTATGTGAAATCTTTCGATTTGGCTGATGTGCCTGCAGTCATCTGCCCGTATTCCTCATCCATGTAAAAGCGGAGATCAATTTTGTTGACAGTTGGTTAGGATGCTGGTGGAGGGCCTGATGGCAAGCTATTTCAAAAGCTCGACTTTCCTGTTGTATTCTTTTGATCTCTCTCGAACCAAAGAGCTGTCACCGAAGATGGTGCTGCCAAGGTTGGTAAAATCCCAAGCAATGTTTTTTTTTTCAGCTCTCAAGTGGCCCACCTGGACAATCAAATGCATCGGCAGTTGATGAAACCCAACTATAAGATGACAACGTTAAGTCTCTTAGCCTGCTGCGTTTTTGAACATCAGTCATGAAATTGGTGCATGTTACTGTTTTTAGGCTTAGTAGAAGAGTTTGTTGACAAACCAGCTGCCCCTTTGCTCCTGAAAGAATTGAGGATTGAGTTGTGGATTAGATGAGACAGTTGATGAAGAAAGAAATATTTCAGAATGAATGATCAATAGAGATATCAATAAACTCAGTTATATCTGATGATCAATTTCTTGCTTTCTTTCCTATTCAAAGAATGATTGTTTCTTATTGCTGTGAAGTTTTGGTTTAAAGTGCTAAAATCTGGATAGATAGATAAGATTTAGATTTAGATTTAGATTTAGATTAGATTAGATTAGATTAGATTAGATATATGAAAATTGAGAACTCACTGCTCCATGTCAGAGCTAAAACTGGAAGAGAAGGAGCACAAATGTAAGATAATCCCTTCACCTCTGGTACATAGAATCCTCTAAAGACCTCTGCTAGTAATCATGGTGGTGCAGAGGTTAGAATGCAGTATTGCAGGCTAATTCTGCTGACTGCCAGCATTTCGGCTGTTCGAGTCTCCTAACTAATCCTAAAAGCCCTAGTAGGACAGTGGTTAGAATGCAGTATTGCAGGCTAATTCTGCCCAGAGTCTGGAGTTCATTCCTAACAGGGCTCAAGGTTGACTCAGAAATTTTTTTATGACTATGATTTGAGCTGTGGTGGCGCAGTGGTTAGAATGCAGTACTGCAGGCTACCTCTGCTGACTGCCAGCTACCAGCAGTTTGACAGTTCGATTCTCACCGGCTCAAGGTTGACTTAGCCTTCCATCCTTTCGAGGTCGGTAAAATGAGGATCCAATGTGTTGGGGGCAATCTGTAAACCGCTTACATAGTAAAGCACTATGAAGCAGTATATAAGTCTAAGTGCTATTGCTATTGCAGCCTCATTCAGTGATTTTGAGGTTCTGAATATGTCTCCTATTGAACACCCAAAGGTTTTTTAGGAGAGCCTAAATATCACAGCCAAATATTTTGGAGATGAGATTCTAGTATCTGCTTTGCCTCCTCAGTTTTAACCTTCAGATATTCATGTGGATGCAAACATAAGAAACAAGCTGAGATGAATACCTAATGCTTCCCAATATTTATGCCATTTTTAGTGCAAATTGCTTACATCCTAACAGAGAACCACTTTGGAACGTGATGGCCCATGTTTTACCGAATGAAATAAAACATCAAATGGAAGCCCTGGTCAAGCAAGCTTTATTGCTGCCACTAATAATGCATTTAATTGCTAACTGACAGAGGTATCCTGTGGTGAACATAATGTACCACAATGAATTGTTAACATAATATGTTGCAGCTGCCAGCAGGTAGAAAACTGCAGCCCATGTAATTATTAGTTTGCTTTCTTTGATTCAGAAAGGTTGGCAGAGATTATGGCTTTGTGGATGAACCACTTCTAGTAGAACATAGAATAACAGAGTTGGAAGGGACCTTGGAGATTTTCTAGTCCAATCCCCTGCTCAAGCAGGAGACCCTATGGTATTTCAGACAAGTGGCTATCCAGTCTCTTCTTAAAAGATTCCAGCGATGGAGCCAATCACAACTTCTGAAGACAGGACATTCCATTGGTTAATTGTTCTCACCTTTAGGAAATTTCTCCTTAGTCCTAGGTTGCTTCTCTCATTGATTAGTTTCCATCCATTGTATCTTGTCTTGCCTTCTGGTGCTTTGGAAAATAGGTTGACCCCCTCTTCTTTGTGGTACCCCTCAGATATTGTGTTGTGGCCTGTCAGCCACCAGCCCCTCCAGCAGCCAAATCAGATGAGGAGGAGGTGTGGGAGTCAGGGTCAGCATCAAGGCAACCTGAGAGGTCCGAGGGGGAAGAGGGAATGGAGCTGTCAGAGAGAGAGAGAGAGAGAGAGAGAGAGAGAGAGAGAGAGATAGAGAGGGAGAGAGAGCGCCGGGGGGGGCAAAGAGAGAGACAGAGGCGGAACCTGGTCCGTCAGCACTCAGATGGATGGAGAGTCAAAAGCCCCCAGGTCTGGAGGTGGCTAATGAGGAAGAGGAGGAACAGTTGGGTCCAGTGCCTGACACGCGGATGCGCAGAAGGCAGAGGAGAGGAAAGCAGTGGAAATCTATGGGCCGATCCTTGGGATGGAAGAGCCACCACTGCTAGCGAAGCCCCACCCTAGCTCTGGGGATAAAAGGCAGGGGGCAGAGATGAATAGGTGTGGCAGACAACTATTCATCTCCCTGCTGGACAGATTGGTTAGCTTGTGTTGAGAGAGAAAATTTTGCCGGGGCTGCTGGCACTCCTAATAAAGGAATCATTGATTTAAATACAGAGGGTTTGTTGTGTTTGGGGAGCTGGGTCAGAACATATTGGAAGACTGCTATCACGTCATCCCTAGTCCTTCTTTTCACTAGACTAGACATACCCAGTTCCTGCAATCGTTCATCAGTTTTAGCGTACAGCCAAGACAAGTCCTGATTATATTTGATAACCTGGACACTATTTTGGCCAATTTCTTTCATCACTTATTTTTATCCTCATGGCTCTACTCATTCAGGCATGGTTCCAAGCTCTGGAAGAAAATGGAGGAGGAGAACTCCATGAGAAATGGGCTTGAGAAGGAGACCTAAGGAGAAAAATCCGACCTACCTGGCAGATTTTCATTGGCAATTTGCAAGGGAAATACCTCCGAGGAAATTATTACTGAAATAATTCACATCAAATGTGTAAACTCCCCAGAGATAACGATTGGAATCTGAACTATATGGAAGAGTTGGTTGCACATGATACTCGTTGCACTCCTAATGCCTTTTATATTGATTAACTCATATTCTTTGCTCCTTGGAAGCAGCAGCTAATCTTAAAAGAGCTGTGGCAGCCGCTGGGATGTGAATTCTAGAGGTGGAGGGAAGCTTATTCAGCAATCTTGCAATGATTAAGGTAATAAGGGCAATTTATTGCCTCTTCTTCTTCTTCGTGATACCTCGAGCCAAAACACAAAACCACTGCTAAAAGAAAGAAAGCCCTTTTGGAAAAAGAAAAAAAACCACCAGTGTATCTAAGGATGCTAAATGTCTTGCTTCTGATACACAAAAATATAGTGTACAAGTCATGGAAACATTTGAAGGGCATGGAATACACAAAGCTCATGATTTTGGGCTTGGAAAACCTAGAACTATGCCGCCTACGGTCTGACCTAAGTATAGTACACAAAATTGTCCACTACAACGTCCTACTTGTCAATGACTACTTCAGCTTCAACTGCAATAATAGATGGGCAAACAATAGATACAAACTCAAGGTAAACTGCTCTAAACTCGATTGCAGAAAATACGACTTCAGCAACAGAGTGGTCAATGCCTGGAATGCACTACCTGACTCTGTTGTTACATCCTCAAACCCCCATAGCTTTAACCTTAACTATCTACCATGGACCTCACCCCATTCCTAAGAGGTCTGTAAGGGGCGCGCACTAACGTGCCTATCATACCTGTCCTACTTCCTCATTTTATTTGTACTCATTTCCTTTGTTCATGTCCATGTTTATACTTATACCTGTTATCTCGTATATGTTTGACTGACTGACTGACTGACTGACTGACTGACTGACTGACTGACTGACTGACTGACTGACTGACTGACTGACTAAATAAATAAATAAATAAATAAATAAATAAATAAATAAATAAATAAATAAATAAATAAATAAATAAATAAATAAATTTTGTTAACGGTGGAGCAGTGATGGCCAAAACATTTCTGGTTTAATTTTTGTCTTCAAGTCTGTTTTGTTTTGTATTCCTGTTGTTGTCTCTTCCTTCTCACTTTGATATTTCATTTGGCAATGAGATTGTTGGCTGCCTAGAAATTGTGGCATACAAAATGCAGACATACATACAGCACTAATTCATTTGGTTGCAAGAGAAGCAAAGACTAACGAGCCCAGATACAGGGAGTCCTCGACTTATAACAGTTCGTTTACTGACCGTCCAAACTTACACTAAAAAAAAATGACTTAGGATCGTTTTTCTCATGACCGTCGAAGCATCCCCAGAGTCACGTGATCAAAATTCAGACGGTTGACAACTGACTCATATTTATGACGGTTGCCGTGTCCTTGGGGGGGGAGTCACGTGATCTGCTTTTGCGGACCTTCTGACAAGCAAAGTCAATGGAGAAGCCAGATTCACTTAACAACCGGCCTTACTAACTTAACAACTATGATGACGCACTTAACAACTGTAGCAAGGAAGGTCGTAAAATGGAGCACACTCACTTTTCAAATGTTTCCAACTCAGCATCAGAATTTTGGGAGTTAATTGTGGTCGTAAGTCGAGGACTACCTGTATATGATGGTTAGTTATGTTAAGAGCTTTCTCCATGAAGAATTGGTGCCTGAAAGGCTTTTGTTTGTTTGTTTGTTTGTTGTTGTTTTGCTTTTTGCTTCTTTACATTTCCGTCCACATCCTTTTTGCTTTCCTGGTCCTTATCAAAATTCCAAGAAGGTCCCTTGCATGTATTGATCAGTCATTCACACTGGTAGTTGTTCCCATTGAAGGGAAGGGAGTCTATGCTAATGGGCCTTAATCACCATCGTCCTTATGACTGTTAATGATACACACATACGTTAGGAAAGCCCATTCTGCAGAATTTGCTATGCCTTCCTGGGTGCCTTCCCAACGCCCAAACATTTTTTTCCCAAATAAAACCAAAGCCGAAAAAAAAAAAAAAGGCGCGCACACAAACACATACAGAAAGAAAGAGAGAGACTGAAAAACACTCAGGTAGTGCTACAAATGGTGGAGTGAGCACACGCAACAAGGTGACAAACCCTGGGAAAGGTGAATAGCAACCTGCCGACCAAGTGGGATTCAAAAGTGCTGATTCCATTTTGCAAAGTGGGAGAGAAAGCTGTTGAGTCTCCTTGTTGGTTTCGCTCAAAGCAGCTGTTTATAGAAGGACCTCTTAAGCAGTCTCAAGGTTTTGGCACCTCTGAACAAGCTGAGATGTCGAGGAATCGAGTTTTCAAAAGCCAAACCACCAACGCAAAACTTTTCTTTTCCCTTCCCTCCTTTTCACATACGGAGGACGGAGCTTAACCCTGCCCCTTTTCTAAGCTCAGAGTGGCTCCCTATTCTAGAGACCCAAAATAACGCTTGTTTTGATGAATTTATTTTTGTGATTCCATTTCTATGTGTTATTCATTAGTTCTCACCGTTAGGAAATTTCTCCTCGGAGAAATTAATTTTGTGGAGGGAGGTCAGCAAACACATGCTGTGATTTCATTTTTGGGGGGAGGAGAGGTGAGTGTTGTGGCCCACCAGCAGCCAGTGGAGCTGGCAGAAGACTCGGACAGTGAGGAGTTTGGGGAGGAACATGGGCCAGTCCTGGAGTCTGGGTAAGGCTCGGACGAGGGCTCTGCGTCGGAGGCAGAGAGGGGGCCAGGGCCATCTGGTAGTTATCA
>QLTV01012191.1:1178834-1196042 GCA_003457575.1 Thermophis baileyi
GCAGAGCCCTCTCTGTGGGCACGTGTGCCGTCACCCCAGCTGGTCTTCGGGTCTCTACCACGCATGCGCAGGTTGTGTGCGCATGCGTGGGGTGCATGTGCATGTGCCCATGCCTTGCAGTTTGGGTGGGGCGCGGACGCATGCGTGGGGTGCACGTGCATGCACAGGGCACACGCACACATGCACCCGCGTCTTGCAGTTTGGCGTGCGTGCGCACTTTGCGCATTCGGTGCCTAAAAGGTTTCCCATCACTGTTCTAAGATGTTTCTACCCTAAATCTCTTGCCTTCTTCCCCAATCTCTTGACTCCCTCTCTGGAATATGCTGCCTCCTCCCTGGGTGCTATTAAGGTTCCCTCCCACTCCTTCTCCAGGTGCACATTCCATCCCAGAGCTAATAGGTTACTGCAAGTTATTGTCTACCTACAGTTGAGATGCCATGCACGCTGCAAACGAGGCCTTCGAGAGTTCAGCTACAGCAGCTAAAATTCTGCCTGCTCGCACGACTTACAAGCTTTTTCTCCCTGACTCTTTCCCCCTTCATTTCCCCCCCCCTAAATAAAGCTTAGGTGGACCGAAAAAGGTAAGATACCTGATATAGCTTGGAGATCTAAGGATGTATGTCACCTGCTATTCATTCACTCTTTCTTTCCATAAAGGAAAAAAAAAATGAAGCATATGGTCTGCTTTTTTCCACAGGCCTGATTTTCCTCACTATTGAAATACTGCTACCTGTGTGAAGGAGCACAGCAGCTGTTTGCTATTGCAGCACTGTGCTTTAGAGCCTGAAATGGAGGGGAAACCCACGCACCCTCCCTCCCTCCCACCCACCTTGGATAGAGTGCTCCAAAGTGGCTCTTGCAGCCCCCCCAATGCCTCTTTAAAATAGAAGCGTAGCACGAAAAGATGCTGAGGCTTTGAGGAAAATTTTTGAGGAATGCCTTTAACCTCCTTCTCTGGAAAAGAAGAACATGTGGTTGGTTTGGGGGTAGCAGTCTGAATATTATTCTAAGGACAAAAGAATAGGATTTCTCTTCTGTTGGCTGAGCCGAAATGCTACGTCTCCAGTTGTGTTCTGCACTCTCTACTAGATGCAGTGGTGTATTAACCATTAAGCAGACTAAGCACGTGCTTAGGGCACCAGGCCCAAAGGGTTGAGGCACCACAAAGTTGAGAAAGAAAAAAAAAACAGCCAATGAAGATTTGTAAAAAAAAAAAAATTGATAAAACTAGGAGGGGGGCACCAAGATTTGTCAGTGCTTAGGGCACCAGTGAGCCTTAATCCACCACTGACTAGATGACAGTTGCTTTCAATTAAAAGGGACAGCCATTTTCTGGGGACTGCAAGTGTTCTAGTAGTGAAGGCACCAAGTTGGAAACCAGGAGATGGTGAGTTCTAGTCCCGTCTTAGGCATGAAAGCCAGCTGATCAACTTTAGGCTATTTACCAGGAGACGGTGAGTTCTAATCCTGCCTTATCCACGAAAGCCTAAGCACTAAGCACTAAGAGTAGTCAACTTAATCCTGCGTAGCTTCTTCTCTGGCAACATTACACTGCTAACTAGAGCATACAAAACGTTCGCTAGACCAATTCTCGAATACAGCTCACCTGTCTGGAACCTGCACTGCATATCGGATATTAATACAATTGAGAGAGTCCAAAAATATTTCACGAGAAGAGTCCTCCACTCCTCCACTTGCAACAGAATACCTTATTCCACAAGACTTGAAATTTTGGGCTTAGACAACTTAGAACTACGTCGCCTTAGAACCGATCTAAATGTAGTTCATAAAATTATCTGCCACAATATACGACTTCAGCAACAGAGTGGTCAACGCCTGGAATTCACTACCTGACTCTGTGGTTTCTTCCCCAAACCCCAAAAACTTTAACCTTAGACTGTCTACTGTCGACCTCACCCCATTCCTAAGAGGTCTGTAAGGGGCGTGCATAAGCGCACCAGCGTGCCTACCGTCCCTGTCCTACTGTCCTATTGTCCTCATCTATCTGTATTCACTTTGATTATGTTTATGTTTATACCTATACCTGCTATCTTGTACATGTTTGACAAATAAATAAATAAATAAAAATAAAATAAAAGCCAGCTGGGGGACTTTGGGCCAGTCCCTCTCTCTCAGCCCAACCCTCCTCACAGGGTTGTTGTTATGCAGCATATAGGAGGAAGAAGGCGTATTAGATATATTAGCCTCCTTGAGTTATTTATAAAAATAATAAAGGTGCGATAAAAATAAACAATAATAAACGGGGGAGATTATTTGCCGGCCCATGTGCAGATCAGTACAAATAGATTTTTGTTGTTGTTGCTCAATTAAATCCAGTGATTTAGTGCAAACTTCTTTTTTGGGGGGTGGATTTTAAAGGTGCATCTTTTTTTTGGGGGGGGGAGGTCCTAAAGGAGCATCTTTGTTTTGTTTTGTTTTAAATCAAATCAGAATCATCATTCAGGGAGGAGCAGCAATGCCGTTCATCTTTCTAACCACCCACAGAAATGAATTAATGTATGAAAGTTGCATTAAAAATAAATGGATACTTTAATGCACCAATTTCTTTTGCTAGTTATACCACTTGCAGTGTGACAGACTGGTAAGGGAAAGCTGTCAGAAGACAAGAGACTGAATAAACATCAAACAAAATAAAACTTTGCTCCTTTTTGTGAACTGGCTTGTTTTGAGAAAGACGTTGAATAATTCCGTTAAAAACAACAAAGATCCCAATTTTAATACTCACAAGGACTTCTTTGACAAAAATACACAGCTTTACCAGACCTGCAAACTTTAGTCATATTTATTCAAGAGTGCAGCTTCCTTTTCTTGACTCTATTGGGTGTGTTTTAATTCTTCCGAATCCGAGTTTCAGTTTCACATGTTCTTCATTGCGTTTAACTTCTGATTTTTTCTTTGTTCCTGGATGCCTTGCCATAAATCAAGCACATAAACCAAGAGGCATTCAAACAGATACTGCTATCATATTGTCCTCCCTTGATGGTCTCTGACTCCCACCCAAAAGTGTATTAGGAGGGATTGAATTATACCAGGAGTTAACATTTAACCCTAACTTGAATTTCTCCCCTAAGCAACCTCTTTTGGTTCCCCTATATCAGGGGTGTCAAACTCGTGTCATCACAGTAGCATCATGTGACGTATCGGGACTTTTTTTCCCCTTTGCTAAACCGGGCGTGGGCATGGCCAGCGTGTGACGCATCCGGCCCACGGGCCCTGCCCTATATCTATGGAGGCATCCCATAGTAATTGTGTAATTAAACATGATGCCAGAGGCAGCAGAAATTAAAGTCAAAAACTACTCAAGTTTAATTCGTCTCCAGGTAACTTCATGGATATGTTCATGGAGATAGAAATGGTTTTACACTGTAACATCTTCTGGGATGTTATTTTTGTTTTCCCAGTCTCCCTCACTCCCTCCCTCTCTGTGTCCTCCCCTCCATCTTCCTCCCTCCCTATCTTCCTTCCTCCCTTCTTTCCTCCCTTCCTCCCTCCCTCCCTCCCTTCTTTCCTCTTTGCTTCCTCCCTCCTTCCTTCTCCTTGCCCTTTCTTTCTTCTTTCCTTTCTCCTCCCTCGCTTCTCCTCCTTTCTTCTTCCTCCCTCCCTCTTTCCTTTTCTTCGGAATTCCTGTCTTCCTTCTTTTCCTCCCTCCCTCCTGCGAAGAATGGTGGCCGGGAGGGATGGGGTGGGGTCGGAAGGAGAGAAACTTAGCCCTGGCCTAGGCATTCGCGCACTGGCACCAAATTGCTCTGTGGTATTCCCCCCTCCCTCCCCTCAAAAACCTGCTTCCCAGACCGGGCCTCCTTTTGCCCGCATTTCAAAGCCTTTTGGTCTTGTTACGGGACTAATTAGGGCTGGGTTTCGGCCCGGACCAAGGCACGTGGATCTGTGGAAAGGCATCTGATAATACAGAGTTGAAACTAGTTTCCATCATCCCTCTTTCCTTCCTCCCTCCCTCCCTCCTTTCCTTCCTTCCTTCCTAGAATGGGAGATCTCTTTCCCCAGTTATTTCTATCGATCACATCCAGGTCTTTGGACATTGGCCTGCAAGTGGTAAGACAAAGAGGTATTTCCATTTTTCCCTCTGCCAAAACTCTCATTTTTCTTCTTTCAATTCTATTGCTTCTTTTGGAACCAGTGGCAGCAGAAAATAAAGGCATTGAAAAAATAATAACTTTTTTTTATATCTGTTTAAAATGAGTCATCCTCCTCTTACAGTTAAATGTTTTGATTTTCTTATAACCACCACCAATCTGCACCCACGAACACCGCAAAATTTGAATAAATCCTAGATTCATCCACTTTCTTTTCATTTTTCATTTGTTTTTTTTCCTGGAACTTAAAACATTTGTTATGCTGTACAGGCATTTCTTCAAATTATAGATAATTTGACCAGGAGTGAGGAGAGATCAAATTTGATTGTTACACCCTCACTGGGGTCTCTTAATCCTATACATTACAGCAGGAAAATTTTATTACTTCCCTATTAAATAGCAGAGAATAAATTCTATCCTTGTAGTATTTCTTTTCTTTAGAAATGGAATTAATTTCTGCTTGATGAGATAGCAAAATTACTACAGTGGGAATATTTCTTTTATTTTAAGTCACTTTTTCTGAATATTCTGCAGAGTTTCCATGATTGTGGCAGCATATCTTTACATAATAATATAATTTTGCACTTTGGGGTGCCCTGGGGTATGATAGATGATTGGAATAAGTGCTTTGGAATAGAATGAGAAAATAAATTGGGAGTTGCTGGATGGAAATTGTTAAGGAATTGTGCAGAGTAACCTCTGGGCCCTGAAGGTTTGCACAGTTCACCGTAATGTTGCAGTAGATATAAGTAATAATTCAGTCAATAACCAAATACGTTAAAGTGTATAAAAGTAATTTACTTAAAGAAATAGCACAGTCCAAATAACAGTCCGAATCATACACGTTTTGTCAGTCAGTATTCAGAAGTACAGCAGTCTTCTTACCAGCCTTTCTTTGTCTTAATCAGCAAACAAAGAATTCAACTATCACAGATAGCTAGCTACACACAGAGCTTACTCTTAGACACGAAGTCACTTCAGTAATGAATCAGCAAAAGAGAGAGAACTAACCATGTTCTCTAGCTCCCTCTTATGGCCGTTACTGCCAGTCAGAATGCAACAATGCATTTAAAGCCATATTACATATATACATATAAACAGTGATTTGTGGCTTGTTTATATTAACCAACCCAACCGTTTGGACAGAGTCCTAACAGAAATTCTATTTCTTAGAAAGCTTTTTCTCTCTTGCTGGATCCTTCAAAGACTGCTGAGGAAAACGGAGAGTAGTTATTACCAACTTTTCTTTTAATTGTCATTGCTCCTGGATACCAGTAGTCCTTGACATACAGCCATTCATTTAGTGACCATCCAAAGTTACACCGACATTGAAAAAGTGACTTACGATCCGTTTTCATGCTTATGACCATTGCAGCATCCCCATGGTCACATGATCAAAATCTGGGCGCTTGGCAACCGGCATGTATTTATGACACTTGCAGCATCCTGGGGTCATGTGATCACCATTTATAACCTTCCCAGCTAGCTTCCAACAAGCAAAGTCAATGGGGGAAGCCAGATTCACTTAATGACCGTATGATTCACTTAACAACTGCAGTGATGTGCTTAACAACTGTGCCAAAAAGTTTGTAACATGTGGCTCAACTCACTTAGCAACTGTCTTGCTTAGCAATGGAAATGGTGGCCATACATTGAGGACTACCTGTACTTCATTTGGAGGATAATAGCATCTCAGCAGCCCTCACCTCAAGGAGTGCTCCAAGGTAGTTTAGATTGTTCTGTCAGTCCACTGAAAGTTGAGAAAAGATTGAACAGACATGCTTATTAAACTAAAACGCCAACAATACAACAGTGGCCTCAAAAGGCCTTGCAGTTGGAAATGCAATCCTTCAAAAGAAAGATTGAAGGCAAACGAGGTCCAGGAAGAAGAAGAACATCATGGCTTTAAAATCGAAGGGACTGGTTTGGTCAAAACTCAGCAGCACTTTTTTGTGTGGCTGTTGATAAAAATAGGATCGTCAATATGATCGCAGACGTCCGATGACGGATATGGAAGGAGGAGGAGGAGGAGGAGGAAGAGGAGGAGGAGGAGGAGGAAGAAGAAGAAGAGGAGGAGGAGGAGGAGGAAGAAGAAGAAGAAGAAGAAGAAGAAGAAGAAGTGGAGGAGGAGGAGGAGGAGGAAGAAGAAGGAGGAGGAGGAGGAGGAGAAGAAGAAGGAGAAGAAGAAGAAGAGGAGGAGGAGGAGAAGAAGAAGAAGGAGAAGAAGAAGAAGAGGAGGAGGAGGAGGATGATGCAATCCCCACAAGAAAGGGATCTGATCCTTGAACATTATCAATCAGGGAAAATATTTTGTGGCTGAACAGGGTAGGGGTTTCGGTAGGAAAAGCGTAACAAGGGACCATCACCAATTTTCACGGAAATCTTGCGGCAATGAACAGTAGAATCCAAAGGTGAAGAAGCTTCTTGGATGAGAAGCAAAACGTCTTCAAAGAAAAACCAGAAAGTCCAGTTGCCTCTTGAAAAAAAAAGCACCTTTGGGAGTAGAATACAATGTTAACAGAAAGAAAGAATACATGATTACGATGCTTTGGTCTTTTTGGTAAATTATTTTATTCCAATTTCATTTTAAATTGTATTTTATTCCAATTTCATTTTAAATTGTTTTTATCAGATTTTAGTAATAATTTGTGTTTGGAACTCTGCACTTTGATATGGCCTATGGGCTAATCAATGAAGTAAACTCTGACTTAACAACTATGGCAAGAAAAATCGTAAAATGGGGGCAAAATTCAATTAACAAATGTCTCACTTAGCAACAGAAATTTTGGGCTCAATTATGGTTGTAAATCAACTTCTACCTGTATTAGGTATTATACAGTTTTATCTTTTAATATTGTAAGCCTCCCAGAGTTACCGCATGGTAGGTTGGGCGGTAATAAATTTCACAAGTAAAGAAATAAATTTTCATCCCACTTTTCATGTTTATCCCAACATTCAAAGTAAGGGATAACGGTGCTAACCATTTTCCTAAATTTTCCCAGCTACACCAAGGCGGCAGCAAATTGTCCAATGGAGCTTGTAAGAAATGCAAAATGCAAAAAAAGAAAGCATCGATTTGATAAACCTCCTTAAATCCTATTCACGGATATTATACTTGAAAGAAATAATGTCATTTTGTGGAATAATTAGATCGACAACTGTCCGTGCTTGAAGGCTATTAAGGGGGTTCACTGGGACCACTCGGATTTCCAACCTAAAATTGATCATTTTAGCTATTCTAAGTACATGTGATCGATACTATCAACCCTGGCTTGGCCTCCAGTGCTGATAAATGTTTAAACCACCACAAGCATAGACACAGCCTGACAAATTAGATACAGAATTAAATTTTTTACATGTGGACTTTGGGGAATCAATCTGAAAACAATCCTCTATCTGGAATATTTAGATACTTAACTAGCAAGCAAAACCCTGAGGTGGTTGTTATAGCCCTAAACATATCTGTGAAGCTAATATCTAAAAATCAGCTTTAACTACAGTCAACGTACTTCACATTTCTGCATAGTTCAGCCCCAGCCTGGTTAATATTCATGTGCTTTTTAGATTATACTGGGTTTTTTTTAAACCAGTTTGCCTCATTTGTAAAGTGATATGGAAGAGGGCGGGGGGAACAGAGACCAGCAGGTTATGAACGGGTTGCCAGTTCTCACAAAAATAATGAGATTTTTTTTTTTTTATCGTGGAGGTCTTTCTGTTGGCTTATTGAAACTTTCATTTTCTGGACTGGTTCAGAGGCTGTTGTGTACAGCAGCTGTGGATGTGATGGTAATGAGTTAAAATGTTAGATGGTGAAATAAAATTAATACAATAAGGTGTTAGAGCAAAGCAAATAAAGAAACATGCAGCTAATTAGAACTATTGAGGAATTAACGCAAACTTTGTAGATGGAACTGCATGCTTTCTAAGTCCCACTTTAAAAGTTGGCTCTCTTGTGGTTTTCTTAATAGATGCTTGTACTGTATGTAAAAAAACAAAACAAAAAAACCCAGCAAAAAAAACATGAGTTAGAAGTTATTTCTGCAAGTTCCTTGAATATGCAATATTCAAGGATGCCCGGTCTTGCTTCTGTGTGGTCTTATGTCTCTTCCAAATTGACTGACACCCAACCATTTCAGCTTGCTATTAGAAGGAAAGATTTATTGAATCACTATTAAGTCCGGCTGTAATTCATGATTCCCCAGGAAATGCAAATCGACTGTGATAACAGAAATTCTATGGTGTTTAGGAAGCAAGATTGAAAACTGCCAGCCTTTAAAACAAGACCATTTTTTTAGATGTGTTTAGCATTTTAAGGAAGGAAAGTGTGGAAAATAGGCAAAGTTGTAGGCCACATGAACATTGGGGGGGGGGAATGGGATTTTAATCTTTTCCCCTGGTTTTGGATAGAAAATTTGGGCACTTTTGTTTCTTTTCTAAATAACATTTTAAAGCGTACATTATCAGCTTTCCATATTCTCCATTGAAAAATGATGGAATGTTGTTCTACCAGATTTCAACAATGGCAGCAAGAAAGAATAATTGGGTAAAGAATAGTTGGGTAATGAAAGATCTGCAAGAAAACAACCAAGCTCAGAGAGCACCCACAGAAAGCATAAACACAAACAACATCACTTCCCACCCTAAAATGTGCTTCTCTTCTGTGACACCCAAAGAATCACACAATAAACAAAGAGCAAGAGTTACATCATTGGAAATAACTATTGTCTCTAACACAATTTCAATCTGAATTCTTCAACGTGTTTTGACATACAGTTCAAGGAAGGGAATTGCAACTCAAAATATCTGGACACCTTCACATCGAGTAAGGCTAAAACTTTAAAGGTAAAGGGGAAACAACACCTCGCTTTTTGACTTTTTTGAGGTAGAGCTGAACATTCAACAACCTCATAAAGAATGGAAATTGTAAAACCCCCAAATCTATATATATAAAAAATACAGCATTGAAATCCTGGCAGCCTGTCAATTAATATCAAGATTTTATTACCTGTTCTGGATTGCTGGTTGTTTTCATCTTGGACTTCATGAATTCTTTGCTTTGAATACTGCGACCAACAATAAAGATTGCACCCCATTTCATAATTTTTTTTCTTGAGTGCCCAGAATCTATGAAAAGTAACAGTAAGTCATTGAAAAGTTATAGAATTTTCTCCTTGCATCGTTTATTTAGCCGTTCTTTTTTAGCTGACTCTACACCCAGTATCTTTTGCTCGATTTGATTCTTGGCCTCCTCGGTAGAGGAAGGGACGGCCCTCCTGTTTGGCTCCATACCATGTGCGGCCATCAATTTAACTAAGCGGCTTTTGAAGAGGGGCAAAATGAATGTCAGGCAGGAATTTACAGGAACTATTAAGTCACTTAGTAAAATTAGCAGTCTTCAGCTATCGTAGTCAAATTGATTTCTCTCCCCTTCCCCTCTGCTTCCCTGCCATCAGCAAACAAGCGGATAGACTCGGTAAATATGCATCGCAGCCCAATGACAGCCACTCAGCAATCAAAATAATTTACTCGAAGAATCCATCACTCAGTTCATTACCGGGATTCTAATAATCACAGATCTGGCATGGGAGATATGAAAAGATCTGAACCCAGGGCAGCATGTAGAAAAGAAGCTATAAAAAGGATAATTTGAAAGGACTTTCCTTTGCAGGTGGTCTTCAATTTCTCAGGTCATCCTCCGTGCACAATTTTCCTGATTATTGTTCCCATCATTCTCTTATTTTCAGTTCTCGTTCCATGGGAGAAGGGAATATTTTATAAAGTCAGTTCAGTTTTATTCAAGCAAACGATTGCTTTGAGTGACATAGTTAGTGACATTACCTTCAGTCTTTTGGCCCTTCGTTTCCTGTTTATTTTTCTCCCCACTCCAACTTTTTTTCTTTGTTCTCAAAGTTGTCAACCCTGTATATCTGTGACTCCCAAGCTTCTGTTTTAAATCACCGCTCTCTGTTTGACCGACTACATGGATTCTCACCCCACTGACAATCAAAAACACTAAGCCAGATTGCACACCTCCTCTCTGCTTTTAGGATCCAGCCATGTCAAATCTGCTCTTAGATTTCAAAGCTATTCCACCTCTTCCTAATTATTCTTTATAGCAACACCTTCTCTATGGATTGTTCACACTGATGGTTGCCCCAACTTTCTCTTGACAAATGCTTGGTAATTGAGCACATGGTATATACACTAGGGCAGGGGTCACCAACCTTTTGGACCTCAGGGACCACTAAATTCATAATTTTAAATCTCGCGGACCACTAATATGATTTTTTTAAAAAGATAAATAGTATTTAGTGCAATATAAAAATGCAAATAATTTTTCTGCGAACCACCAAAATTTTCTCGTGGACCACCAGTGGTCCGTTGACCACTGGTTGGTGACCACTGCACTAGGTGACCTACATTTAGTTCCTCGTGCCACCAGAAAAAAAAAGTTCAATTAAAAGGAAATTGTCACTACGTTCATGTTTATTTGTCAGCTGGACTCTTATTCTGAAACAACAATGTATACTGATATGCAGTCATGTGATACCTGTACTGCGCATGTGTTAATCTTTTTTTTTTTTTTTTCTCTTTGTTCTTTACCATGTAGACACAGACTTAGATGTTCTTATTTTTGTTTTGCAAATATATTACTTTTATTCTTTCCTGATCTCCGGTCTTATCCTTGAGAATTGAGAGCATGGAGACAAGATTCATTTCGCCTCTAATTATTTTTCTCTGCAACAGAAATAAAGGATGGGGGGTGACAGAATGCTTGAGCCAAAGAGTTGCAGATTAAAGCGAGAAATAATTGCTGTGTTCAGAGATAGGCACTCTGTCAGCTGAACAGCTATCTGTAAAGTCCCAGAGTTTTAGCCCTCATGCTTCTAGAGCCCCTTCAACATTTGTTATTGAGATGACATGAGAAGAAATGGTTAAATGGGTGGGAAATTGTATTCAACGTATTTTGATCATCAATTTTTACTTCGATTCACATTTAATATTAACTTAATCTAAGTCTCGTCCCTGATTTAGATTTTGTTCCAATTTCTTTGGACCTGAGCATTTTGGGAGTGTGCTCCTTTCTATCCTTCTGCTCTGACCCAGCCTTTGCAAGTAGTGATAAGTTGTTTACTCACAAGTAAAACAGATCTCTCTTGATTACAGGGCAGTCACAGTCTTTTATTCCCAGGGATAAACAAAAAATCAAACGTAATTAGTCCCAACAAACCTGGTTCTGGCCAAGGAATCCGAATTGCTTGCTGTGTACTAGAAAACGAACAGTTATCTGTGACAACCGGCCCCTCCCAAACCCCTCCTATTTATTTCCCAGCCAGGGAGGGGCTGGCTAGCATCTACATCTGCTTTTCCCTGAGAGCCGGCTTATTGCTTTCCTTTGCTCTCCTCTCCTCTCTACGCATATGCGTATCTGGGATGGGCCCCATCTGTTCCTCTCCGTCACTCAGCTCAGGCCTCGAAGACAGCTGCCTCTCCACCTTGGGGAGAACGGAAGGCCCCGGCTCTGCCTCTGTCTCTGATGCTGCTTCCTTAGCAGAGCCTTCCAAAGGCTCCGAAACTGGCCCAGGCTCTCCCTCCACCTCCTTCTTGTCCGACTCTGCAGCTAGCTCTGCTGGCAGCCGACAGGCCACAACACCTTCCTATGTCTCTAACTCTTCTCCTCTTTTTGTTGTTTAAGCATTTCCATATCTTCTACTTAATATTGGTGCTGTAGAAGAACAGACACAGCCTGGAGGCAAAGTCAAGAGAGGAATCAGCCTAGAATCATTACATTCCCACAAATGGTTTAAGTCCAAGCCACCTTGAATTCCATTCACTCTTATCTAGTGCTGACCATTAGTTGACTAGATTCTTGTGGACAACCATGAGCAATAAATCATCTTAACTGGAACATAATGTGTGGTCCTGATTCTTCATGCCTGACATATATGTGTGCATGTGTCCTTCGGTTATTAGAAGCATGACAGTTTTAGCATGTTCTCTTGAAAGACTCATTACATTCCCCTCTTGTTCCCTTATCCCACAGGCAACAGAATCATAGCTCATCCAAGAAGCTTTTGCTTCTAATTCTGACTGGTTTCATGAATAGATTTGAATGACTTCCGAACTATCAGTAAATTTATGTCTGTTTTATATAGCTTTTGGCTTTGAGTTCTGTTTTGTGCTTGTTATTACTATCACTTTTATATTGTTAACTGCCTTGGGGAAGATCTATTAGATTGAAATATGCTGGTAGAAACACTGTTATGATCAAATAAATATATATGTAGGAAAAACCTGAAACACGGTAAACTGTTTTGGAACAGGTGATATCAATTGGGAAATCTTAGAGTCTGGGTAGGAAAGAAGAGACAAACAGCCAAGATAATTGTCTTTATCAAATCATTTTAGATTTGGAATGCAGTATGTTTCAATGCACCATTATTTTAATGCTGCTCAGGGATCTGTTGCCTTTCTCATACAGTATCTATCCATATCTATCATCTCATACAAAATATCAGCATGTAGAAAAGATGGATGGCAAAATGGCTGGAATGGTCATATGTTCAAAAAACCTTTTTTTCGGGCTGTTATGACTTCAATGGTCACTAAATGAATGGTTGTAACTTGAGGACTACCTGTACCCAAATCTATCAACATCTGTTTTTTGTGTACCATTTCTGGCCATTTCATAGCCTTTGTTCTGCCCCAGCAACGAGCCACCAATAATATGCACACACAAACTGCAAAACACTGTTCGTTTACTAACAATAAAGGTCTCCTAATAACTTCTTAGGAGTCGTTGAAAACAAAATAAAGGCAGAAGAGTCTTTTTCAAACCCCCGCTGTTAATGTACAGTCTTAACAGCTGGCCGGAGTCCAAGAGATAATGAGCAGGTCTTACTGTATCTGGCAATACTCCCAGAGCTAGGAATGCAGGAAACAAGACTCGTACTGGAACAAGAACCGAGCAGACTGGAGTCACAAAGATCAAGAGTAATAATAAACGTTGTTTCCTGCAACGAGGCTAAGCGTGGTCAGGGCTTAAATAGTCTAAGGGTGTGGCCACTTAGCCTGCAGCTCTACTCCCGAGGAGACCTCCTCCTGAGTAGCCACTCTTGTCTTCTAGCAGCCCTGCGTGCCCGAGCATTGAGAAGAAGAGGCTCCTCCTCCTCGGCCCTGATGGGCTCCTCAGGAGGTACAGAAGGCCCTGGTTGACTCTCAGTCTCTGGCACCGAGTCCTCTCCAACCTCCTCGCTCTCTGACTCGGGTGCCAGGTACACGGGCCGATGGTACCTTGCCACAACCGCCTCATCATCCTCGGGATCCATGATCAACTGCACGGGCCGCTGGCGGGCCACAACAGCCTTTCATTTCTGCTAGGTATTGCATCCACCGACAAAAGACACATTTCTATTTTTGCTGCCAAGAGATGACTAACTCCAATCCACTAAAGACCAAGGCAGCTTAATCAGAAGCCATAGCTGTGCTTATATCACCCACGAAATCCTACTAATTTACAGAAAGAAGAACATTTCCCTTTAGAGTTTGAAAATGTGACAAATGCTAAAACATAGCAGGGGAGTTTTAAAAAAAGAGCCTAATTTCTAAAAGAAACAAGTGAGTTGAATTTATTCGGAGCTTTCTGTAGCTGTAAGAGATCAGGAGTCTGTTAAAAAGAAGATGACAAATGGAATAATGAATAAAGAAATCGCACAACGGCTAAAGTTAAGGTGAGTTGAAAGGGAAGGCGAATTGTCCTGCAAACTTTTTAAAATTTTATTGCAGCTACTCGGCTCTCTTATCTTTTCATTTCCCCTCCCCCCTTCTCTGAGTCTGCTGGTAGGTGGCCAGTAAGAACACCATGCCTAATGTCCACAGAAACCAATAAAACATCTTGAAGTGCACAGACTATCTTCCTTCCGGCTGTGCAGCAGCTTTTAAACCAGTGTTTTATGTAATAATCTTTTGTAGGGATGTAGGGAGAGGAAATTAAGGTGCAAAAACTTAATAAAAATCCAATTTTCTGAAGCATTGGAGACAAATCAAATGCAGCCCCTCAACTTGGTCTCATTAGGTTGTGCAAAGTCTTTTATTATGGCTTCCGCCCTTATACCCAATCTCAAATCATACTGATTCCCAAGAATCGGCCCCCTCCTGCAGATTTGAAAAAGAAACCGGTAGCTTTGAGGTTCTGCTTTCTTTGCTGGCGATACAGTTAGTTTTGCAGTGCTTCTGATCAGCCCCAAAGTTGAATCGCGGCCACTGAAAAAAAAATGGTACAGGTTTCTCAAAATTATAGTGAGAGTTTTCAGCAACTGAGCGACAAAACAGAGATGTGTTTTATTATTTATATCCAAGCTCTTCTTGACCATGGAATGGACCAGTAAGCCAGTCAAATTAAAAATGCACATATACCCCCTAAATGTATACTGTACCCTAGATTTTAAAAATCACTGTTGGGAAACAATGATCATCAAGAAGAAAAGAGAGCAGATGTTTAGCTCACCAGACCATCATCTTTCTTTGCCAGATGTTTACCAAATGAGCCTGGCTTCGTAGATTTCAATATGGATTCCTTTTAATACAGGTACAATGATAAAGACTGGTTGTAAGTACTACTCATTCAGCGCCATTCAAATCGTCATTGGACTGCTTGCAATTTGGACTTACCACTAGATGGTAGCAAAGATTTTTGAATTTCTCTGCTACCCTCTAGCGGACACTCAGATTTCTGCAGCCCATTTATGGCAACTCTAAAGAGTTGTGATTTGTGATTTGTAACATGATGTGTCAAACCCTCCAGAGGGTTTGAGGGATAGATTTGGCTGGATATTAAATGGATCTCTTAATAGTCAAAGCGATTTGATAGTAGAATCCGTTCCCTGGCAGGGACCATCTGTTGAAGAGGTTTTAACAAGGTTTCCAATCTTGGAGTGACACACTGTAATTCTCATCTATCTTTTCATAAGAGAGAGAGAGAGAGAGAGAGAGAGAGAGAGAGAGAGAGAGAGAGAGAGAGAGATAACAAAAGCATACCATTCAAATGTAACTTCAGAAACTTTACCCCATCACTCGTGCATTTAAATCTCTGCATTCTACTTTTAAATTGCTCTATAGCATTTAAGTATGTCAGTCACTGATCACTTTTTGGGGAGAAGGAACCATTAACGGAGCTTTTCAATAAGAGATGCAAGTCAGACCAGCTGCTTACACTCTTAAGTCAATGACAGCTCCTCTAATCAGATTACAAGTAAGAGGAGGGGAGAAAGCCCATTGAGATTTTATTGGGTAACAAGCTGTTTGAGTTCTGATTCCACCAGGAATAGAAATTAAGAGTCCAATAAATATTCCGGCTAAGTGGTTTGCGCAGCAAAGAGGCCTCTGCAAATGGAGTATAGAATAATCACCAATATTTTTCCCCCCTCCGCTTTGATTTGCAAAATCCAGTTTTGTTTTCTCTGCCAGCATTCTGGATTGAAATTCCATAAAGCAGATGAATCGGAAAGAAGCTTTGCACGTAGTAGAGAAGAGGTGGTGGGGCGGGGGGGGGGGGAGAACAGAAAGAATTATCTCTTTGAGTGCAGTAACCTTCAAGCAAAACATATTAATCTATTTTTTTTTTTACGGCTGAAACATTAGAAAAACTGCACCCTGATAGTTAAAGATGCTTTCGCCCCTCCTTTTCCCAGAGTTGTTATCAGAAATACTCCAAGGTCTGACTGGATGCCAGTGACAAGGGTTGCTAACTTGCATCTTTGTCTAGATGTGAAAATACACTCAATCGCCACCTTGCTTTAAAGACCTTCTTCCTTTACTATTATTATTTTTTTCCCCATCACGTTTTTTATTTTATAGTACTTATACATATCAATGCGTGAATGGTGTGATACCTGGGTATCATACATTTCAATACAAATAGACATAATATTATTGCTCATAATTATTACATTTCATTTTCATTGTTTCATATTGTTTACACATACCTTTTACTACCACCCTTCAGTTTCTAAACCTCCCTCTTGTTCTTGCATATATCTTAATGTGTTAATATATATATTAACACACACACAC
Organism: Thermophis baileyi; assembly: GCA_003457575.1. Lineage (NCBI taxonomy): Eukaryota > Metazoa > Chordata > Lepidosauria > Squamata > Dipsadidae > Thermophis > Thermophis baileyi. Next base: position 1,195,019 of record QLTV01012191.1, read on the forward strand.
ACACACACACACACACACACACACACACACATACATACACTATTATTCCCCTCTTATTTCTATCTCTATTTTAACTTTTTTTCCCCATATCACTATGGTATTCAAAGACATTTCTTTTCTATTTCCCATCTTTCACCTGTTTTATTATTCATATTTCCCTTATTTAGTTCTTCACATCTATTTATGTTAAAATTCCATCCTTCATTCTTTCATTATTCAACGTCTCAATGTACGCTTCTAGTACCAATCACAACCCTTTATACATTTAAAGTACATCTATTTATGTTCTTTCCAATCCTCCAATCCGTGTGATTCTACTATTAATACTCATGTTTACATTAAGGTATATTCTTTTATTATCTAATCACCCATTGTTTAATTTTATCGTTTCACCGCTAGTCATATTTTTATACGTATTTAATAATATCATCATTCAATCTCTAATTTTCCAATTAATGCTTAATTCTTATTCATGATTCCCCTATTTCATTCTTCATATCTTCCTTTACTATTATTTACTGGGTCTATATAGTTCTAATATTAATACACATGTTTTTGTTAAAATATATTCATGGAGGATCGAAAAATGAAATTTGTGTACATGAACTGGAGTAAAAGGACATTCTTAAGATTCCTGCAGAACCACTTTCAGGAGAAAACAAATGGAGATTGTTGTTATGAGTAGGTGGGATGTTGCATCTGAATGAAAACTCATTCAAACATTCAAAACACAGAGGACGGATTTTACAGAATACAGATTAACAGAATTGGAAGGGACCATCTAGTCCCTTTTTGTTATTTTTATCTTGTTCAGTACCCAGAGTTTCCTGGACAGATGAGAGACTGTATAACTGTATAAATTAAAGTAAACATAAATAAAAAGATATTCTCAAACTGCTGGGGTTGTCTTTGTCTCAAAATCCAGATGTAAAGGGACAATGGTGAGAGAGGGGAGAATTTTCATATCCGTGGGGTCCTTGGTGCTCTCTGAGCTTGGTGGATTTCTTGCAGACATTTTATGACC
>QLTV01012191.1:1211549-1229917 GCA_003457575.1 Thermophis baileyi
CACACAAAAAAGATTGTCAAACAGCTGATCATCGGAACCTTTTTTTTTTTTTACTTTTTAAAGCATTTTTTTACTACCAGTTCCGGCAAATAGGTAGTAAAAAATGCTTTTAAAAAAGTAAAAAAAAGGTTCATCAGCTGTGACAATCAGCTATGCCGCCCGATTGTCAGAACCTTTTTTTTTTTTTTACTTTTAAAAGCATTTTTTACTACCAGTTCTGCGAACCAGAAACATTTGTTGCTACCGGTTCCAGCGAACCGGGCTGAACCAGTAGCATTTCACCCCTGATATATGGTCATTCTGGAACAAAGAAATTCCCAAGTGAGGAATCAAACAGGGGTCTATGGAGATTCTCAGTCATCCAGGTCATGGTTGTCCCAAAGGTGCCTTTTCATGAGGTAACTGGATTTTCTTTGTTGTTTCCTTGAAGATGTTTTTCTTCTCATCCTGAAGAAGCTTCTTGGATGTCAAGCAAAACGTCTTCAAGGAAAAACAAAGGAAGTCCAGTTGCCTCTTGAAAAAGCACCTTTGGGGCCTTTACCAAGAGGTTCAATTCTACTTCCTATCACTGGAACAGGGTTAAGCATTTTAATTCCATTACATACTCCGATCATCTTACTAGGGCAAACGTATCTGCTAAAACCAAACTGAAAAATATCTTTTTTTTTTCTTAACCAGTTTCTTGAAAGACAATTTGTTTCAGGAGGAGGAAAAGAGAACTTGCTTTTTATGCCTTGAGTTAGGCATGGTGTCCTTGTCCTTGAACTTGGTCAAGGGGGAGTATCTGTGTGCATATGTATGTGTGTGTCTTTCAGTGAACACTATTGTCACCAGTTGATTGCAACTTCTCTAGTTACTTTCTTCCATGAAATTCCAAGGAACGCATTAAGAAGAAACTCCATCCAGAGGCTTCTTCAGTAGTGGCAATTTTCAGAGAAGCCATTTATGACCCCCACTGTCTGAACCACAACATGGTTGACCACTTTGAAAAACAGAATGATCAATGACGGACACCCTTATTGTCATCCTGAATGTATCTTTTTTTTTTCCAATCTCAGATAATATTCTTCATATGCACCAGAATTTGTTACGTTCCCAGTTGAGGCGCTTGAAGACTGATGACATTTCTGGAGGGACATCATGAGCAAGGAGATGCAGAAGAAGGCATCTTTAAGCTTGTTGAAATTATTCAGGCATGTGTTTGTCATCCTTTGGATCCCAGCTACTGGTGTATATCCTTACATCTTAACAACATAAATCTCCAAGTCAATTTTGCTTTTTCAAACAGAGAACTGCAAAACATCTCCAATAGTTACAATTCTCAACCCTTGTCTTAGTGGCGGACACTCCCCCCCCTTCCTACTGCAACTGTTTGCTAGGTGCTCTATAAAAAGCTATCACCATGGTACCTAAGCCTTTTCCTATTAAAGAAACGATTTTCACTGCTTACTTAGCAACACTGACAATAGCCTCAAGCAGAAGCGGAGGCAAGCTGACTTTGTGGCATTTCTCAGGACCAATTCTTCTCCACCGTTGTTTCCTTTGTAAAAAGATGCAGCATTAGAAGAAGGGGCAAAAAAATAAAATACCTTCCATTAGTCACATCATTGTGTGTGCAGAATAATAACAGAATAACAGAGTTGGAAGGGACCTTGCAGGTTTTCTAATCCAACCCCCTGCTCAGGCAGGAAACCCTATAGCATTTCAGACAAATGGTTGTCCAATCTCTTCTTTAAAACTTCCAGTGTTGAAGCATTCACAAGTTCTGGAGGTAAGTTATTCCACTGATTAATTGTTCTCACTGTGAGGAAATTTCTCCTTAGTTCTAGGTTGCTTCTCTCCTTGATTAGTTTCCACCCATTGCTTCTTGTCCTGCCCTCAGGTGCTCTGGAGAATAGCTTGACTCCCTCTTCTTTGTGGCAACCCCTGAGATATTGGAACACTGCTAACATGTCACTCCTAATCCTTCTTTTCATTAAACTAGACATGCCCAATTTCAGCAACCGTTCTTTATATGTTTTAGCCTCCAGTCCCCTAATCATCTTGGTTGCTCTTCTCTGCACTCTTTCTAGAGTCTCCACATCTTTTTTACATTGTGGCGACCAAAACTGGATGCAGTGTTCCAAGTGTGGCCTTACCAAGACATTATAAAGTAGTATTGACACTTCATGTGATCTTGATTCTATCTTGATCCTGCAGCTCCAGTCCGTAATTTTGTATAGCAAGAAGAGGAACATCAATTTGTCCCAGAGAGGCAAAACTAATCTTTTGGAAGATCTCCAGGGTTTATCAAAGGTAGACATGGTGGCAAACTCAGCTCAAGTTGGAAGCATGTGGTAGAAAGATGACATTCCTCTGGAGTGTGTTTGGGGGGGAACATGGTATGTGAGAGCAATGCAGCTTTGCATTAATTCATTAGTCTAGTTTATTTATACTGCCTTCTTAACACTCTTTGAAACAAAATTAGTTTTCCCCCTTATCAATGAAAGCAAAAAATCTGAAAATTTGTAAGGTAAAAATAATGGATAAAAAAGGAGTAGAGAGAGAACAGGAAAAAAAAACCCGCTCTGTGCCAATGCTTAAAATTGAATATTTTACTGGATGACAATCTGAACTTGGGTCCCAAAAGAAGGTCCATTGTTGGTCTTGGACTAGAGGCTCTGCTTTCCATCTCCTGTTTCTCTGTTGTGATTTGATGAAATGGATGTACTGATGGCATCCTTACTTGTTTCGTATAATCCATTTAAATATTTTAAGATCTAGTTTCACTGTAACCTCCCAGCTCAAATGTTTTGGGAAACAGATAGGTCTTCAATGCCTTGTGAGAAGCCAAAAGAATGAAGGTACATCAGATCTCCAGCAGGATGCTGTTCCACAGGACATGTTCCATAGGGCAAAAAAGCTCACAGCTCCTAGGTCCCATAAAATGGTATTAAACAATGATTATCCATCTTGGTTCCCCAGATGTAGTCGGGTTATAACTGCTTTTATACTTGAATGTCTTCTCAGCTAGCTGGAGAACTTAGATTCATCCATGAGAATGAAGAGATGAGAAATATTGGCCTAAGGTTTGATATGAAAAGACAGTAACCATGATACAGCAACTAATTTGTTTCTGCCCTGTTATTTTCTCAAGAATATTGGAGAAAACTCCATCTTTTTCCATGTGAATACTATATTCCAGAGCTGACATTTCTGGTTATTTATAATACTATAATCAGGTTTCATGATAACAAAATGCAATTAAAAGATCTCAGATTACAGGGCTGAGAAAATGCTGATCAGAAATATAACCGTGGCTTAGACTGATTAATGGTCAAAGTCAATTTTATATACTTTCACAAGCTGCCCTTCTCTCTTCTGCAAAGCTATTAAAAACTTTTTTTTTGAAATGCAGTCCATAAAAATGCACTATATAAAATAATAATATTAGCTGTCCCAAAATAAGACTACCTCTCACAACCTACGTTATCCAAATAGACAATCCAACATTTGCAATCATCAATTGGAATCTTAGAATCAAAAAGAAAATTTGAGATTATATTTTGTCTCCTTCCATGTGAAGAAAACTACTATATCATCCTTCATAGATAGTCATCAGCCACTAAACTTCTTCAGCAAAGGAAAGGCTATGCCCTATGTTTGTTCCATCATTGAGCCCTTCTTATTTATTTATTTATTAGTTTGTCAAACATGTACAAGATAGCAGGTATAAACATGAACATGGACATGAACGAAGGAAATGAATACAAATAAATGGGAACAGTAGGACAGGGACGGTAGGCACGCTGGTGCGCTTATGCATGCCCCCTTTTACGGACCTCTTAGGAATGGGGTGAGGTCCACAGTAGACAGTTTAAGGTTGAAGCTGTGAGGGTTTAAGGATGTAACCACGGATTCGGGTAGAGCATTCCAGGCGTTGACCACTCTGTTGCTGAAGTCGTATTTTCTGCAGTCGAGTTTGGAGCGGTTTACCTTGAGTTTGTATCGATTGTTTGCCAGTGTATTATTGCGGTTGAAGCTGAAGTAGTCATTGACAGGTAGGATGTTGTAGCAGACAATTTTGTGTACTATGCTTAGGTCAGACTGCAGGCGGCGCAGTTCCAGATTGTCCAAGCCCAAAATTTCAAGCCTGGTAGCATAAGGTATTCTATTGCGAGCAGAGGAGTGGAGTACTCTTCTCGTGAAATACCTCTGGACCCGCTCAATCGTATTAATGTCCGATATACTTATCCTTAGGAAACAATTCTTGATGTCAGCCCAAAATCTATTTCCTTCCATTTTGAACCCACTGGTGCTTGGAAAATTCCTTAGGGAAAATTCTTCTGGGTAGGAGGAAGAATTTCATGAATGAAGTACCTCAGGCTCCCTACAATGATTGTTAGAGCTGGAAGTCCAACCCATTCAGAAGACACAACGATTGTGGATGACTGTTTATTCCAAGAAACATCATCGGTTGTGACTGGATGGTGGAGGGGGATGGAAGGATGGGTACTGATCCAGTCACAACTGACGAAGCTTCTTGGATGAGAAGCAAAATTACTTCTTCCCCAAGGAAAAACAGTCCAGTTGCCTTTTGAAAAAGCACCTTTGAGACTATTACCTGAATACCTTCTCCTTCACTTCAGAGCTCTAAGTAGTGGTAGTTCCAAGGTTGAAAGCATTCAAGCATTTTACGTTGCTTTCTCCATCTTGATAAATTTTCCGATATCATTTTTGTTGGGTGATGGGCAGAAAATGATGCTATATTACCCTCCAGTTTTGAAGGCTCTACAGACCAGCCTGGAAATACTTCTATCAAGCAACTGCCTTCTTTAATTTGCACATCCATATTTGTTTACGATGGGCAAGGAGGGTGGTATGTGAATTTCGCCCTTTGGGTGAAGCTCAAGGCCATTTTTAATGAACAGTAAAAAGCTGAGAATTTTAGGCAATCCTCCCCCCTTCCCCCACGTTGCTCGGAGAGGTGATAGCTCTGCATGGCTAGAATTTAAATGTCTGCCAAAAATCATAGCTTTTTGCTCTTTCAAATGTCACTTTGCAAAGTCCACTCATTTGTATATCCATCCATGTGAGACCTAGCATACAATCTCAAACTGTTTTCATGCTACAGAAGGGATTACTCTGCATATATATGGCTGGCCATATGCTTGGAAAGGTTGACTTAACATCCAGGAGCTGAAATGCTTGAAATGGAAATTAACCCCTATTTGTCCCCGGCAGCCTTCTGGTACGGAAGAAGATAGAATTTGGATCATCTCCCTTTGAGACCTTGTACGCACCTTACCCAAAATACTTGTCCTTGACGCAGTCATCTAAAGATACATAGTGGTTCCTATTTGTATAAACCAATGTTCTCTCAAATCATGGGGTATCTATCACAAGGAGCATCCAGTTAGTAGAAATCCAGATGACAACTAGATAGCAGCAAGAGTTTTCTGCATCTAAATAGACATGCCCTAATTTCTGCAGCCCGGAGAAGATATGCTTGCTATGGTAGACAATCAGGGATGGGTTCCTCCCAGTTTGGACCGGTTCTCCCAAACTGGTAGTGGCCCGCTGGTGATGTCACGATGATGTCACCAAACCGGATCGGTTGGTGCCGGTCCGTGGGGGCCACCATCTTTTTAAAAAAATTTTTTTTAAAAAATTAAATTTTTAAAAACATTTTTCCTTCTGAGCATGCGCAGAAGCCGACTTCCGGCACTGTGCATGCGGTTGCCATCTTTTTTTCAGCTTTTTTTTTAAAATGGATTTTTTGTTACTGCGCATGCGTGCGCGCGCCCACGTGGCGCGCCCACACGGTGTGGGAGGGAGCGAACCGGCAGCGAGGTAAGTTGGAACCCACCCCTGTAGACAATGTATTTGACTGCTTTTAAAGGCCAACCTAGTCAAGATGTTCAACTATTTTGGCCACCAAATGAGAAGAAAGGACTCATTGGAAATGACCCTGATGTTGAGAAAGATGGAAGGCAAAAGGAGAAGGGGATGAGCAGAGGATGAGATGGTTAGGTAGTGTCATTGATGCAATGAACATGAGTTTGGACAGGCTCATGGAGATGGTGGAGGACAGTGAGGTCTGGTGTGCTATGGTCCATGGGGTCATGAAGAATCAGACATGATTTAGTGACTCGACAACAATGAAGTTGTTCTGACCTAGGCTTCACCAAATCACAAAACAGACTCCTTGTCCCGAAAAATCCCTTTTTATTTGGATAATGTGAATTCTTAGCATTCACATCCAGCAAAGTCCTGGCAAACAGTCTTTCAAGGGTGAATTGCAACCACAGACCTTATCAGTCCTTGGAGAGTGGCCAGCACTGTTCCCTCTAAGGTGCGCGGCCGCGCACGTAACAAGAGAATGCCACGCGGTAGTTTCCAACTTCTGCGCGGTGTTTTCTAATGGCAGAGGCTGCGCGCCTGCACGCCCGCGCACAGGAAAAGAGAGCGCCGCGCACCAGTTTCTAACTGCCGCGCGGCGTTTTCTCCTGTTACAGGGAACATTGGTGGCCAAGTTGCGCAAGGAAATACTTGGCAAGGAGTCTCTCAGATAAGCAAATCTTCACACTAATGAACTAATTGTCTCCTGCAAATACCACTCCTCTTTCGCTCCTATTTATTTCCTATGGGAGGGGCCACTCAGCATCCCCTTGTGCTTTTACTCCCTAGTCGACCTCTGTTCCTTAATTGTTCCCTTCTCCTGAAAGCTCTGTGCATGCGCACATTGGGAACAGGCTCCAGCTGTTCTTCAGCCCCACTTATCTCCGCCTTCGAAGGTAGCTAATAACTGTCAGACGGCCCTGGCCCCATCTCTGCCTCTGACGCAGAGCACTCATCAGAGCCTTCCCCAGACTCCAGGACTGATCCATGTTCCTCCCCAACCTCCTCACTGTCCGAGTCTGCCGCCAGCTCTGCTGGCGGGCCACAACAGAAGTCAAGATGTCCAGATGATGTTTATCACCCAATTCTTAATGAAGGGTGTGCTTGAAGAATCTGATTTGAGAGAATTGTCGGTGTCCTGTTGGCCAGCTTGTGAGCTCATACAACTCACAATGATGCAACTCAAGAGAGAATCTCCTGAATAAAGGGCATGCTAGATTTAAATTCTCTGCTGGAGGAGGGGGTTTGATATTGTTCCAAACAAAATGTTTTTAAAAACGGCTATTTGGTCATGTGTTTGTGAGCTGAGTTTTCCCTAGAACCTGAAGGCCTCCAGCAGTACATAAAATTTAACTAATAAATATATTTATATGTTATGTTTTTTTAAATAGACCCCTTTAGCAAAAGGGCTCCCACAGGGATAGAAGACAGGCTTCAAAAATATGAAATGAAATCGTTTTTCCCTCTCTCCCTGCATGTTTCAAAAATGGGGAAAAAGAGAACAAGCTTAGCATTCAAAACTTCTCCCCTTTTCTAGCTTCCCTCTGCAGCTGCGGACTTGGGAGGAGAGATTCTTGTTCCTCATTGATCTGGTTTTCCCCTCGCCTCTGCATTGTAATATAAACAATGACCGACTTATTGCCTGCAGCCTACACAAAAAGGATTTTCAACTCCTGTATTAGCTATGTAAACTATTCCATTGTCTACCTTGTGTCCTCATTTTTGGGTTGCACTCCGTTTTTCAGTGAAAACCCGACAGAAAGGGCGTGCATGGAATTTCCACACAAGGGGTTAGGGTATCCAACACAAGATTCCAAATTTGGCTTCTTGCACAATTAGCAGCCGTGCCTTTCTGATCGTAGTCTTCGATTTTTGTGTTCCCACTGCCCTAGTTCGAGCCACCAATCCTTTTCTCCTGAATATCTCACAGTTCCATTTGTCAGCCTGGACATGGATTGATGTAAGTTGGCCTTGTCTCCTTTTATGGTTTCACCGGCATTGCTTGGCATATTTGCTACACTTAATCAGACTAAAACGTTTGATTGCCTCCTTCAGCTTTCCTAAACAATGGACTTCCAGATTAAGAGTCTGAAGTCACATATTTTTTTCTCCTCCAGCTGCCTATAGAATGGATCGTGACCAGTCCTTAAGCTGTTAAATGATATTCGTTCTTTAGTTCCATGTTGATGGAACGAAAGTGATGAAAAGATTAAACAGGGGCGAAACAATTGCAGGCATTCATGGATGAAGGTTGGGAGCGACATGGAGTTGCCTCAGAAAAGAAATTCAGAAAAAGAATGACAAATATGTTTGTCCGCTTTATTGCCACTCTGCTAATCTCTGCCCTACTGCACATCTTCCCACACTGAGAAATAACTGAGTTTAGTCTTCCCTGTGCTGTTGTTTCAGAATGCACAATGTGGCACCTGCAATAAAGAGTTCCATCCATCCATGTTTTGTTTCAGAAGGATCCTTTCTGTGCCCATTTTCATTTTTTGTTTTCTCCAACAGTATGTTAATATTTGATAATCCATTGAGCATGCTTGACAGTCATTTGAGCTCCTTTGGTGTCTCCCCTTGCCACTTCCCTGGCTTCTGCTCAGAACTAAAGAGCGGGGATTGTGAAGGTTGTGTGTTGTGTCTCTTTCTTTTGTCCCTGGCTGCAGTGTTTGGAGTGGACAACTGTGATGGCAGCAATGTAGAGAAAATGATCAGCAGTGACCTCTTCCATGGTTTCTTAACTTCTGCATGTACCTGGTGGTACTGATCTTATTCCATGAGCCTTCCTATGCTAGTAAGATGTTCTAAGATCTCTCTAGCCACATTAGAGGCTCATCAAATTAGAGGTTGTCTCCTCCTCGATTTTCTGAAGACTTGCAGCTGGAGATAGCTTTGGTAGTGTAGGAAAGAGCCACATTCTTTCAGTCCCTATGCCATCACATTATTTTAGGCATCAGGAGGAATAGAATAGAACAACAGAGTTGGAAGGGACCTTGGAGGTCTTCTAGTCCAACCCCCTGCTTAGGCAGGAAACTCTACACCACTTCAGACAAACGGTATCCAGTCTCTTCTTAAAAACTTCCAGTGTTGGAGCATTTACAACTTCTGAAGGCAAGTTGTTCCACTGATTAATTGTTCTAACTATCAGGAAATTTCTCCTTAGTTCTAGGTTGCTTCTCTCCTTGATGAGTTTCCACCCATTGCTTCTTGTCCTGCCCTCAGGTGCTTTGGAGAATAGCTTGACTCCCTCTTCTTTGTGGAAACCCCACAGATAGTGGAACACTGCTATCATGTCTCCTCTAGTCCTTCTTTTCATCAAACTAGACATATCCAGTTCCAGCAACCGTTCTTCATATGTTTTAGACTCCAGTCCCCTAATCATCTTTGTTGTTCTTCTCTGCACTCTTTCTAGAGTCTCAACATCTTTTTTACATTGTGGCGACCATCGTGGTGATGAAAACAGGAAGGAGAAGGAAGGGAAGCAAATAAAAATGAAAAGGCATAGTTGTGAGAATGTCCTTGGAATATGTCAGTTTAAGAAAGTCTTCCTTAGTTAACAACAAAGTTTTCCTCTTTTCTTCCTTTGTTATCTTTTGCTAATAAAATAGTTTGTGCATCCTTGTGTTTCACCTCACTACCCTGTATTGTGGAAAGCAGAATGACACCTGAAGCCCTAAAGGTATCATATTCAAAGTGGAAATCATAATGACATCTTCTTGCATCCATTCATTCTTTCTTGGGAGTAATTATTCTCCCTTCTTGCTTTCATTCCTCTTTATTCCACATATATTTTTTTCTTTTAAATGAAGAAAGAATAAACAGTCAACCACACTGGCTGAGACCACAAGAACTAGTTGTTAAATTCATTCTTTTAATAAAGAGAAGGGAAACTGAGAGAAAGAGACCAGCTAATCAGGAAATAAAAGAGGTGGAAGAGTCTATCCTTGCCAGACACAAGAGCCTGACGAAAGATAAATTAAAGTCAATGAACAATTTAAAAGTGAGAAAATTCAGGGCAACCAAAGCAGTGGCGGCCAGTACAATCAGCATTAATTTGATATCTGGAGTCCTTGGTACTCTCTGAGCTTGGCTCTTTCTGTGCAGACATAATGTTATCAGTGCTGGTGAGTGTGGGGTATGCTTCTTGTTTATGTACAGTAGCTTGCCCTGCCAGTGCTGGTTGAGGTGTGGGTTCCCCCTCCCCCTTGGTAGATCCTTGATTAGGATATTGCTTTCTGCTTCTTCGTTTGATGTTAATCCTTGCTTATCTGGGGGTTGGGTGATGGGGAGGATGCATTCTGGTCTTCTTGTTTCCTTTTTAGCTTTTTGATTGTCTCTTTCGAACAGTGCGTCAATGTGGTTTATCTCTATATATCTATTGATGGCTGATATGTATGAATGCCAAGCTTCTGGAAATTCCCTCGAATGTTTGTATTTTGCTCACTCTAGGATGCTCAACATTTCCCAGTTTAAACTATCGTGGAGTCTTTGTTGTGAGGTTAAAAGGTTTTCATCATGTCTTCTAACTGCTAGTAGGTGTTTATGGATGCCCTCTACTAGTCTTCTGGCTGGCTGTCCTACATAGTAGCAATTACAGTCCTCAGACCAGAGTGGGTTCCTGCCAGTTCGGACCGGTTCTTTAGAACTGGTAGCGGGAATTTCCCCCCGCTCGCTGAACCGTCAGCGATGGCCGGCTGGACACGCCCCCGAACCATCTTGTTTTTCGCTTCTGCGCATGCGCAGAAGCTGTTTTTTGCTTCTGCGCATGCGCAGAAGCTGGATTTTCAGCACTGCACATGCGCGCAATGCACACGTGCCCTCACGGCACGCAATGCGCACGTGCCCATGCGGTGCTGGAGGAAGCAAACCGGCAGCGAGGTAAGTCAGAACTCACCCCTGCCTCAGACTGAATGTTGTAATTGACTCCTGTTTTTCCCCCTCTGGGGCTACTGGAGCCCTCTTGGAGGTGGCGCAGTGGTTAGAGTGCAGTACTGCAGGCTACTTCAGCTGACTGCTAGCTGCAGTTCGGCGGTTCAAATCTCACCGGCTCAAGGTTGACTCAGTCTTCCATCCTTCCGAGGTGGGTAAAATGAGGACCCAGATTGTTGGGGGCAATATGCTGACTCTGTGAACCGCTTAGAGAGGGCTGTAAAGCACTATGAAGTGGTATATAAGTCTAAGTGCTATTGCTATTGCTATTACTGAGTCTTTTGGTTTACTGAAGATGTTTTAGTTGTTTTGTGGGCTACAATGATGCCTTGTGGTTGTAATAGTCTGTTTCTGAGATACATATTTTTTTTATGTATGGCAGTGTTACCCTTTTCATAGCTTGAGTTGATTGTGCTGTATTGGGTTGAGTAGTCAGGCACTTTTTCATAGAATTGTGTGGGTACCCATTTTGTTGGAAGATATTGTTTAGGAAGACTGTTTCCTTTTTCTGGTGCAGTGTGTTTGTACTTATCTGAATAAGGTTCATACACAGTTTCTACTCTGGGAAGTTGGGTTGTTACTTTGGTAATGGAATACTTGGCTAGTGTGGGTTGTTTTCAGTAGACTTGTGTTTCTAATTTGTCACTGTTTTCTCTGCTGTGAGAACATCCAGGAAGGGTAGCACGTGACAGTCATAAGAAACTAGGAACCAGGGTTATTCAAATGAGAACAAGTTTATTCCAAGCTGCCCCTAAAGAAGAAGCTGAACTAATGGCCAAGGGAAACTGGCAGTAGATAAGAGTAAACAGAATTCAAGAATGGCTGGACTTAGATCTCTAAACTTGTACTCATTTGAATAACCCTGGTTCTTAGATCTCTTGTGGGCATGAGGGAACTCCAAACTAATGATGCTTTTTACCCCTCCCTTGGGCTCAGCCTGGTCATTTCTTACAGTAAATTTTGTTTTCTTCTTTCCTTGTGAATTTTATTTCTTTGAAGATGTTGATTGTTTCATGCGTTCATTCTCTAATTGTCCCTTTTTTATTATGATGAAGGTGTCATCTACATATCAGATACTCACATTTTGTTGTGCGTGTGTTGATAATGAAAGACACTATTAAAAATGCAGAATGGTAACTAATGCTAACCAATCATATAATTTTAACAAATGAGCATACTGTCTGTCATCACATAATCAACTATGCATAATTCCATTTTGCTCTTTGACTTTATAGTGTTCCAGGTTGCCCGTGTTTAAAAAAAGAGAGCAAAAAACCAACCCCATCCTACCCAAAGTTGTTTCCCACCCTTTTTCAACTCTATGGGGACAATCTTTCTGCAATTCAAATTGCTTAGCGTATTGGAGACAGCTGGCTTATGGAAGGGTGGGTGTGTATATGTGTGTGTGTGTGTGTGTGTGTGTGTGTGGATTGAGAATAAAAAAAAATTATCTTCCCCCTCCAGCCAAAATAAACCATGCTCCATCTGAGGCTCTCAAAGGTTGGAACTCTTCAATGGTTTTCAAATCAATTGTGCCTACAAAGGCATGAAAGAACTTTTCAGTGAAGGGAGAACAATGCATCATAAGGCTGGCTTCTGACATCAAAGCAGTATTTGTACTCTTGATTGTGATGTGTTACCGGATTTGGCTGAACTTGAATCCTAACGTGAACTTGGGGGGTGGGGGAGACTTTCTGGCTCTCTTAAGTGAGATGAGATTTTTTTTTATTATTAAAAAGGGACCAGAACCAATCTGAACTTCCCCAAAATTTTGCTCCATATCTAACATTTAGTCACAGTGCTGGCCAAGCGATCTAGCCTTGCATAGTTCTAACTCTGGTTAGCTTTTTTTTTTAAGGATAGAATGTTTTGTGAATTTGGTTCATTTATAATTCAATATATTCTTCAAGATGTCAAGTTCCACACAGTGGGAAAAGAGCTAAGAAACCAGAACTATGCAAATTGCAGGAAGGGATCGTTAATGCTAGTTGGGGGTTAAATGTAGAATTTTGGAAATCCCTTAATAGGCATTTCCCAGTCTTCTCGGTGCTTTTATATTGAGTTAATTGAGGCGGAGTCTCTTTGAATATGTTAAAATGCTTTTTTTCCCCTCCCGGATTTCTCTTCTACCTGGGCTAAGTTGTCTATTATGAGATGAACTGTCAACTGTCTCACCATTAATCTCTTGATTTTTTTTTCCTGCTCCCCCACAGTTAAACTGTAAACAACTTGAATAGACTGTAAAAATGCAGCCCTTGTCTCGTGGGCCTCCTAGTTGTCATGGTTTATTTATTACAAATAGTGGCACCCCCCCTGGGTAGGCAAGTGGGCAAACAGGTACATGCAAGTTGTGTCCCTTTTGGGTTTGCGTTGTGACATCACAGGCCTGGATAGAAGGATCAGAGTTTGCAAGGCCATGTCTCTCGATCCTAGTTTCGTTCCACTGGATTCTGCAGATACTTCTGGTGGTTTTCAACTCTTAGCAACCATAGATAGAAGTTCTTCATGAGGATCCATTCCTAAGGTGGTCATTCAGGTCTCCCAACACTGCATCCATCACCACTAGAACTGAGTCCATCCATCTTCCTAGTGGTCATTAGCAATAGTAATAGCACTTAGACTTATATACCGCTTTACAATGCTTTGCAGTTTTACAGAGTCAGTATTTTGCCCCCAACAATCTAGCTCCTCATTTTACCCATCTTGGAAGGATAGAAGGCTGAGTCAACCTTGAGCCAGTCAGGATCGAACTCCTGGCAGTAAGCAGAGTCAGCCTGCAATACTGCATTCTAACCACTGTGCCACCAGGGCTCCCTAATAGCAATAGCACTTAGACTTATATAATGCTTCATAATGCTTTACAAGCCCTCTCTAAGCAGTTTTACAGAGTCAGCATTTTGCCCCCAACAATCTGGGTCCTCATTTTACTGACCTCGGAAGGATGGGAGGCTGAGTCAACCTTGAGCCTGGTGAGATTCGAACTGCCAAATTGCAGGCAGCTGGCAGACAGAAGAAGTAGCCTGCAGTACTGCACTCTAACCACTGCGCCACCATGGCTCATTGTCTTGTCTTTCCTTCCATCTTTCCCAACAATTACAGCTTTTTCCAGAATGCTGGGCTTCACATATTGGGTCCGATGGTGTTGGCACAAAAATGCTGTTGTTTTTTTCTCTCTCCTTCATCTGAGATTGGGTAATCTTTTTTTTTCCACTTGTTGAACTGTGAAAGCATAAGTCTTATCCAGGCACTCTGCACATTTTTGTAGGGATTTGAATAAGTTCATGGTTCCCCATCTGAGTAGACAATCACACCATTTTATTTATTGCGTGTCAATGCAACAGGATTAGGCAGACACTCAATGGTCAGGAACCACAACTTTTATGGTAGGTAGCTGATACTCATCAATAATGGGACATAGATACATTATTATATTACCAAAATAGATATGACTGATATTTCTGGAAACCAATTTTAGAGATTTCAAGTTTTACTTCATTTTGTTTCATTAACACATTCATGTCTGATTCTCAGAAACCGCCTGGATACATCCCTGCAGTTTTCTTGGAAGGTTTTTTTCAGAAGTGGGTTGCCATTGTCCTCCTTCTTAGGGCTGAGAGAAAGTGACTGGCCCAAGTGCAGGGGTGAAATCCAGCAGGTTCTGACAGGTTCTGGAGAACCGGTAGCAGAAATTTTGAGTAGTTCGGAGAACCAGTAGCGGAAAATTTGAGTAGTTCAGAGAACCAGCAACTACCACCTCTGGCTGGCCCCAGAGTGAGGAGGAAATAGGGATTTTGCAGTAACCTTCCCCTGGAGTGGGGTGGGAATGGAGATTTTGCAGTATCCTTCCCCTGCCATGCCCACCAAGCCACGCCCACCAAGCCACACCACGCCCACCAAGCCACGCCCACAGGACCGGTAGTAAAAAAAATTGGATTTCACCACTGCCCAAGTGCACCAGTTGGCTTTCATGCTTAAAGCAGGACTAAAACTCACTGCCTCCTGGTGATTGGCTCAAAGTCACCCAGCTAGCTTTGTGCCTAAGACAAGAACTAGAACTCCCAGTCTCCCAGTTTCTAACCTGATGCCTTGACCACTACACCAAACTGACTCCCAGATAAACACCTTTACACTTTGTAAAATGCTTTTTTTAAAATATCTTACAATGGTGGAAAATGATCATTTTTTTAGTGGGCTTTTATGCATGCACCCCCACCCAGACTGTCTTCAGAAATTATACACAGCCTTCCGGCAATGGCTCACTTTTACAATGCAGCCTAATCTACGAAATCATCTTAAAAACAGGATGGTGAATACCCAACCTTTATGCCATCCTCGTTTGCTTGGCAGTGATCGAGCATTGTATATGATAAGTAGCCTCCATTCACGGCAGTCTTTTCATAGAACGATGCTGCCACAAAATAACTGCAATTATCCCACTAAAGAAGGGGAAAAAATGGCTCATTTAAATTGCCAATTAAATCATTTTAGGGACAGTTTACCTTCCTTACTTACTGACTTTCCTTTCCAGAGCTCTTCTCGGCTAAGTGTATCCTGCCAAGAGTTGAGACAATTCAGGTTTTTAAAAACAGACCCAGGTACAGCTGTTCCCATGGTTCTGTCTGGAAAAACAAATTACATCTGCGACCATCGAATTCTCTGCCAATTGCCTCTCTCAGCAGCTCCATTCGTGCAATGGCATTCTGACGCACGGTGTGTCCCGAGGCTGCTTGGGTATAAGTGAAATTAAGAAATATGAATCATTTAAAACTTAAATTTAAATATATAACAAATGGAAGCTGCCTTCCATTTGGCAGTATCTTGCAATGCCCTTCCAGTTCACTGAAGAGAAATGTGTTACTTCCTCCATCCAACTTACTACTGGCATTCTTCCACAAAAGTGACCTTTACAAACCCCTGACTTTTGCATGGGGCATCCTAAGAGTTCTGTCTCACTCTCTCTCTTTCTTTCTTTTTTTCTTTCTTTCTTTCTCTCTTTCTTTCATTTATTTCCTTCCTTTTCTCTCTCTCTCTCTTTCTTTTCTTTCTCTTTCTTTCTTTCTTTCTTTTTTCCTTCCTTCCTTCCTTCCTTCCTTCCTTCCTTCCTTCCTTCCTTCCTTCCTTCCTTCCTTCCTTCCTTCCTTCCTTCCTTCCTTCCTTCCTTGCACATCTTATACTGAAACAATTCTTACTCTTCCTTCCTGCCTGCCTGCCTGCCTTCATCCATCCCTTACACTTTCCTTCCTCTTCCTCTAACCTATTTTGGGTTCCCTTGTGTGGTCACTTTGTTTCACTCTCAGCTGCCCTATCAAACATTATCTTTCATTTTCTATTAGATGACACCTATCATTGTTTGCATATTCTCTCACTCCCTTTTTAACCCCTTTGTAACTTTGAGATATGTCACTCAATGAATAAATGAGAAAAGGTGATGGTGGGAGAGAAGATAAGCCCAGAGACAGACAAACATAGCCATTCTGACAACGGAAGAAAAAAAGTGGGTTTCTTTAAGGTTTTTTTTTGCTGACATTTATCTCTGCCATTATGCAGTGATGGCTTGCTCCCGGTTCTTCCTGGTTCTTCCAGGTAGCGGCGGCGGTGGGAGGCTCCACCCACCTGCCCGGGATGCTCCACCCACCCGCACGCTCACGAGCGAACCGGTAGCGACGGGGTTTAGAACCCACTACTGCCATTATGCCCTGCCAATTCTGCATTTCGTCTTCAATACTGGATGGCTCCTGCATGGATGTTTGGGACAAAGGAAGTTCCTTCAAACCATAACCATGTTCCTTCACATAAATTTGTCCATCATTCCAGGGTTGTCAGTTCTATTTCACAGTAGTTCTTGAGTTTTCTCCCTGTTGTAAGCCATCTGCTTCTCTTTCAGCAGGAGTCTGCGATCTTAAGGCATGCAAACTGGGGCTGTGTGGATGCAGAGGAAGAGGAGAAGCACAGCAGGAGAAGTGATTATTCGCTTAAGAGAGATCCTGTTCACAAAACCTTCTCACTCTGAGACTGAAATGCCAACTAGCCTATTGCTTAGAAGTCCAGGTGAAGGAATGACGATCCAATGGGGAATGTCTATAGAGATTCACAGTCATCCAGGTCATGGTTGTCCCAAAGGTGCTTTTTTTCAAGAGGCAACTGGACTTCCTGGTTTTTCTTTGAAGACTTTTCGCTTCTCATCCAAGAAGCTTCTTCAGCTTTGACTGGATGCATTTTGCCTGTGCCACTCTTTTGAAGACAACAAAGTCCATATTTTGGACAGAGAGGATCACTGGTTTGAAAGAGGGGTTAAAGAGGCCTTCTATGTCAAAATTGAACAGCCCTGTCTCAACAGAGGGGGAGGGATACAACATCATCTATCTCCAATCTACAACACAGTCCTTTCAGCAGTTCCAAGAAGGCTCCACACCCATTTGCACCACTCAGGTGACCCTGGTGACACAGATAAACCTCCACATGACCTTAATGACCCACTAAAAGAATGCAAATGTCCAGCTGTCTGCAAGGAATATAAATCCTTCCATTCCCCACCATCCAGTCAGAGCTGAAGAAGCTTCTTGGATGAGAAGCAAAAAGTCTTCAAAGAAAACCAGAAAATCCAGTTGCCTCTTGAAAAAAGCACCTTTGGCACAATCCAATGGGGGTGTGTGTGTGAAAATATTTGAAATATTTGAAATAGCTGTCAGCAGATCAGACAGAAAAGATGCCAAGATAAGCTCATTCTACTTTATGGTAAAGCTGCATTGACAGATTATTGCAAGTTTGAAAGTAAAATCTCCTGCAATTACCTTCTGAAGCTCTTCTGAGCCTCTTGCTCTGCCCATTATGCAGCCTCAGGCTATGTTGTCTCTTATCTTACCATTCCCTAGGCAGCATCTCTGTTCCCCATCTTCCAAGGTCTTTCTCACATACCACCAGAATAGCTCACAGCTGAACCTGTTCAAGGAAAGGTCTATAATTCTGAAGTTAGTCTATACCAGCGGTTCTCAACCTGTGGGTCGCGAACCCTTTGGAGGTCGAACAACCCTTTCACAGGGGTTGTCTAAGTGCGCGCTAGCCCGCCATCTTGGTGACTGGCAATGTGCACGCGTGGGGAAGGGGTGGGGCAGGGGTCGTGGTGGCGGGGCGGGGGTCGCGGCATTAGGAAGGTTGAGAACCACTCGTCTATACTTAGCAATAGCACTTAAATTTATATACTGCATTACAACTCTCTCCAAGCACTTTATAAATGTCAGCATACAGTATTGCCCCCGACAATCTGGGTCCTCATTTTACCAAACTTGGAAGCAGGGGTAAAATTCAAAACTTTTCCCTACCGGTTCTGTGGGCGTGGCTTGGTGGGTATGGCAGGGGAAGGATATTGCAAAATCCCCATTCCCTCCCCACTCCAGGGGAAGGATAGGTTCTGTGGGCGTGGCTTGGTGGGTGTGCCAGGGGAAGGATACTGCAAAATCCCCATTCCCTCCCCACTCCAAGGGAAGGATAGGTCAGAATCCCTATTCCCACCCCACTCCAAGGGAAGGATACTGCAAAATCCCCATTCCCTCCCCGCTCCA
>QLTV01012191.1:1264391-1274745 GCA_003457575.1 Thermophis baileyi
TCCTTTCATATGTTCATCTGTGTGTGGCTTTAAGTGCAGGTTGGTCCTTGACTTACAACTAGTCATTTAGTGACTGTTCAAAGTTACAATGGCAGTGAAAAAAGTGACTTATGACCATTTTTCACACTTAACGGCCGTTGGTCGTTAAGTGTGAAAAATGGTCATAAGTCACTTTTTCACCACATTTTACAAGTTGGCCACTCCCACCCGGTCACATGACTGCCAAGCCACTCCCACCCAGTCACATGGCCGTCAAGCCACTCCCACCTGGTCACATGGCCATCAAGCCACTCCCACAAAATTAAGCCACGCCCACAGAGTGGTAGTAAAAAAAATTGGAACCCACCCCTGGAACCCACCCCTGGTATTCTGTAACCTCTCAGAACCCCTTAAATGACATCTAATGGCACGACTGCATATTTGTTTCCCATCATTTTGCATCAGAAAGATCAGCTTTACATAAGGTTAACAAATGAGAAAGAAAACAGTCTGCCATTCAGCATCCAAAGGCAGAATAAAAGGAAAGAGAAAAATTTACCTCACAAACAGGATACATATCTACCCACTTTGCATCACTCTTCAATGTCCCATTAAATTTGGATCCAGACTCTCTAGATTGCCTCCCTGGTTCTATCATTTATTTTATTTATTTATTTATTTATTTTGTCAATCTCATATTAGATAATACATATAAGTACAATATATACATAATTTGAATACATGAAATGAATAAAAGTAAAAGGGAACATTAGGACAGGGACGGTAGGCACGCAGGTGCACTTATGCACACCCCTTACAGCCTCTTAGGAATGGGGTGAGGTCAACAGTAGATAGTCTAAGGTTAAAATTTTGGGGGTTTGGGGATGAAACTACACAGTCGGGTAGTGTATTCCAGGCATTGACCACTCTGTTGCTGAAGTCGTATTTTCTGCAATCGAGTTTGGAGCGGTTCACTTTAAGTTTGTATCTATTGTGTGCTCGTGTATTGTTGTGGTTGAAGCTGAAGTAGTCATTGACAGGTAGGACATTGTAGTGGATAATTTTATGAACTACGCTTAGGTCATACCTAAGGCATCGTACAGGGGTGGGTTCTGGTTTTCTTCGCTGCTGGTTTGTTCAGTGACGCGACGTATGGGCGCACGCTACACGCACGCTTTGCACATGTGCAGTGCTTAAAAAAGGTTCTGTGCATGCGCAGAAGCAAAAAACAAGATGGCGGTGCCTATGGCGCCGCTGAAAGAACCGGTTTGGGGGCGTGGCAGGCCTGGGTCACTGCCGGTTCTAGCGACCCAGGCCGCCAAGTTACTACCGGTTCTATAGAACCGGTCCAAACCGGTCTGAACCCACCTCTGGCGTCATAGTTCTAAGTTGTCTAAGCCCAGAATTTCAAGTCTGGTGGTATAAGGTATTCTGTTGCGAGCAGAGGAGTGGAGGACTCTTCTTGTGAAATATCTCTGGACTCATTTGATTGTATTAATGTCCGATATGTAGTGCGGGTTCCAGACAGACAAGCTGTATTCAAGAATTGGTCTAGCAAGTTTTGTATGCCTTAGTTAGCAGTCCAATATTACCGGAGAAGAAACTACACATTTGGCAATGTTGTTACAGTGGGCTTTGGCACTTAGATCATTAGATATGAGTACTGCAAGGTCCTTGACAGAGTGAGGGTCATCTACAAGGTCGTGTCCACTCAGCTTGTATTTTGTGTTCTGATTCTTTTTGCCAAACAGAATGTTGTAAAACAGAGCATTTGTTGGTTGAGATTTGGAGTTGCCAATTGTTTGACCATTCTGACAGAAAGTCAAGGACTTTTTGAAGGGTAGCAGTATTGTATTCCTCACTGACTTTGCTTGCAAAAGGGAGTCACGTGACCCCAAGACACTGCAACCATCATAAATAGGAGTCAGTTGACAAGCATCTGAGTTTTGATCATGTGATCCTGGAGATGCTGCCACAGTCATAAGTGTGAAAAGTGATCCTAAGTCACTTTTTTCAGTGCCGTTATAACTTCAAACAGTCACTAAATGTAACTGTACTTCGAGGATCACCTGTTCTCAAAAGTTATGTTGATTGCAATGAAAATCATACATGCACAAAAATGAAAAGATAGTATTATAATACCCCACAATGGAAGAATGGATGGAAAAAGTGAAGGAGTTGCCAGAGATGGCAGAATCATTTTAATTAAAGAATTTATCCAGTTTTGTTTCCACTTGGAAACCTCTTCTGGACTTGATGCTCAAAGCAGAAAAAAATGAAACTTTGATTTTAGGTTTTGATTAATTTTAAAATGGATAGTACTCACTAACTTTGGAAAGCAAAAGGTTTAGGTTGTAATGGTATTTTGTATTCCACTACACCAAAAATTGTTGAAAGTCACTGTTTTCCCTTTTCTCTTACACCCTATTTACCTTTCCCTATTCCCCATCATCTTTGCTTCTAGTTGTATTTTATACTATAATAAACTTTAATTTAAAAAAAAAAATTGCTGAAGTTATGCGAAAGCTAAGAAGAAGAAAAAATAACACCACAGTGGCTTAGAAATCCAGCTAAATTTTCCTGGAAAGAACGAGAAAAACAGAAACGACAATGCCAAGAACATAGACATAAGATTACTAAGTTGAAAGCCTGCGACTAAAAAAATAAGAACAAAACACCAGTTACATTTTGAGGACAGCATCTGATGTTGAGGCAAACATCTGAAAAACTAGAAGTCAGAAGGTAAATAAAAGTGAGAAGATCATTTCACAGATTTGGGGCAACCACAAAAGAAGCTCAAGGCTTCACGTTTTTCCCCTCAGATATTTCACAGAATGTGTAAGAGAGTGTCACACGTGCCATCTCACGTCTTTTGATTTATTTATTCCATTTTTAAACCCGTGCCATCAATCAAGGCTTGGCAGTTTATAAGAGAACACATGCATAATACAATAATAGAAGCCATACTAAAAACAATAATAACACGCACTTAAAGTTACCTTAAAACCAGAACAAGATTTTACCGCACTATCTTAACTAGATAAAGAGAAGCGCTCTCTTTAATCGGCTTCTGAAATATGGTCAGAACAAGCCTGATGTCTGATGGCAAAGTTTCCTACAGCAAGGAGGCTGTGACAGTGAAGTCTTTTCTTCCTTGCTTCAGTGCCTCTCATTTCTCAGTAGTTGAGAATTAGCAACAGTTTACTCCAACTTGCTCCTATAGGTTGGGTTTATTCTAATTGGGGGGGGGGAAGTAGACCTTTTGTTGTTATTGTTGTTAGTTGTGAAGACATATCTGACCCATCGCGACCCCGTGGACAACGTTCCTCTAGGCCTTCCTGTCCTCTACCATCCCCCGGAGTCCATTTAAGCTGATGCCGACTGCTTCAGTGACTCCATCCAGCCACCTCGTTCTCTGTCATCCCCTTCTTCTTTTGCCCTCAACCTTTCCCAGCATTAGGCTCTTCTCCAGTGAGTCCTTCCTTCTCATTCGGTGGCCAAAGTATTTGAGTTTCATCTACAGGATCTGGCCTTCTAAAGAGCAGTCAGGGTTGATCTCCTCTAGGATTGACCAGTTTGATCGCCTTGCAGTCCAAGGGACTCGCAGGAGTCTTCTCCAGCACCATAGTTCAAAGGCCTCAATTCTTTGGCACTCAGCCTTTCTTATGGTCCAACTTTCACAGCCATACATTGCAACTGGGAAAACCATAGCCTTGACTATACGCACTTTTGTTGGCAGGGTGATGTCTCTACTTTTTAGTATACTGTCTAGATTTGTCATAGCTTTCCTCCCAGACCTACAGGAACCTTAGTGCCAACTACGCAAGGATTTTATAGGCTAATATCAGCATTTCAAGAAAAGCCAATCCACAGCTCGCAGTACAGATGTAATATGGTCATGTCATCTATGGCCAATTAGCATGTAAACCAAGCACAGTTTTCTGTTGGTCTTTATGCAAAATACATTGCAATAGTCCAAGGCTGAAAGGATGAGGGACTTCTTAAATCTCAATGCAATCTGGTCTTCAGTTCAGTTATCTACTGCTGCAGCTCCAACCACAAATGGAGCTCTGCTGGTAATGAATTTCTCAATTGGTCCTCAGCTCTAAGTCCAAGGCATTTAGAGGCATTAAGTCCAAGGCGCTGGCAGTTAGTGAGTAGCACTGGTGGAAATTGCATCACAGTCACTATAGTTTGTCAGTTACTTCAGTGTCACATCTGAAGACGATTCTACACTGGTAGAATCAATACTTAATCCTGTAGGTAAGTGACCCACTTCCCAAGAAGTAACAGTCCAGATCATGTTGTCCAAGAAACCCAGCTGTCTCCCAGCAGCCAGTGGCTCCACTATTTCCAATCATAGTGTCTCCACTTCATTGTCAACTTCTGTCAATTTATGATCCATCCCAACTCTACCTACTTCCTCTAACCCTCTTCCCAAATGTCCAAAAATCAACCCCATTCATCTTTTTCCAATCATGTAATTGCAAAAACAAACCAAGTAAACCTAAAAATCAAATGGAAAAAGAAAATACATAAAAACTTCCTAACTAATGTTCCTATCCTAAAATTTGACCTAAGCATCCTCCTTCTCTCTCTCTCTCTCTCTCTCTCTCTCTCTCTCTCTCTCTCTCTCCATTCCACCCCACTCCCCCCCCCCCGTCTCTCTCTCTCTCTCTCTGTCTCTCTCTCTCTCTCTCTCCCTCTCTCTGTCTCTCTCTCCCTCCCCAACACCTACATTGTCCATTCATTTGTTCTACTGAAGCATTCCACCTTCTGAAAATTAATGCATGCAATCATACCTACTTGGAACCTTGGGGAGAAAAATCAACAATCTAATTTTGGAATATATCAATCACTCATTGTTTATTCATTTATTTCAAAGGATTTGTAAAATACCCTAATCAGTAGGGTTCTTGCATACTTCTACTGGATTAAAGAAAACACGTGTTAACAAAAGCTTATGTCTATATGAGCATGGGGAATAACAGAATAATAAGAGTTGGAATGGGCATTGGAAGTCATCGAATCCAATCCCATGCTCAAGCAGGAGATCCTATGCCATTCTGGACACATAGCTGTTTAATCTCTTCTTAAAAACTTCCAGTGATGGAGCATTTACAACTTCTGGAGGCAAGTCCTTCCATTGATTAATTGTTCTAACTGTCAAGAAATTCTTAAGTCTAGGTTGGATCTCTCTTTGATAAATTTCCATCCATTTCTTCTTGTCCTCCCTTCAGATGTTTTAGAGAATAGGCTGATTAAACCATAATGAAAAATATTTTCTTTCTTCCCCTCCATACCTTCCTGCTGCAGGAAATGCCTTTTCAGATCAGGAAATATGTCTCCAAAGTTGTGATAATTGATCAAATAAGGTACCCATATTTGAGATTAGAAACTCTTGTCACAAAACTGCCCCACCGCCCCATATTAAACAGAATCATTCAAACATATGCAACCTTTCCCTGAAAGCAATAATGAAAAATAGTTGCAGCTTGAGGTTCAATTGGTTTATTCATGCTCCCCCCCCCCCACACCGCCTTCTCCAATGTTATAGTTATAGTTAGTTGTGGTGTGCAGAGCTTACATTAGTTTAAGCCCCATACGTATAACATAGTGCGATTGTCTACTTCAGAAATTCCTCCTTACGGTGGAGGCCATTACATTAATATAGTGAAATACAGCATGACAATCATTTGGTGCTATTTTTCCTCTCTGTGTTTTTGTCTATCAGAGAGATCAGGATGAAAAGGAAAATGGGAAGAAGCAACATAGCCTCTGCAGCAGGACACAACTTTAACTCTGAGAAAAAGCTGCAAAGATAATGTGCTTATAAAATGCATCTGAACTATATAAACCTAGATTGGTCATATACTGTATATATATATATTTTCTAGGGGAGCAGGAGGAAAAAGGGATCCTGGAATCATAGGGCTGGAAGGACCTTGGTGGTCTTCAAGTTCAATCCACTGTCCAAGGCAGGACTTGTTTCATCCTGGACAAATGGAGGAGGAGGAGAAGGAGGAAAGGAAGACCAAGGAGAGGGAAAGGGAAAGAGGAGAAAGCAGGGGTGAAATCCAGCAGGTTCCGAAAGGTTCTAGAGAACTGGTAGCGGAAATTTTGAGCAGTTCGGAGAACTGGCAAATACCACCTCTGGCTGGCCCCAGAGTGGGGTGGGAATGTAGATTTTGCAGTATCCTTCCCCTGGAGTGGGGTGGGAATGTAGATTTTGCAATATCCTTCCCCCAGGAGTGGGGAGGGAATGGGGATTTTGCAGTATCCTTCCCCTGCCATGCCCACCAAGCCACGCCCACAGAACCGGCAGGGAAAAATTTTGAATTTCATCCCTGGGAGAAAGGTTTACTGTCCATGAGACAATCAACATGAACCTTAGGAGTTAAAATAAAAATGAAACAGTTTTCTGCAGTTTCTCTGCAGAAAATTTATCAAGGCAATAGTTGACCTATTGGTAGGCTAGTGATTTGTACCCAATAAGATAGTTATGCAAAAATATCTACTATTTCTTAAATCAAGAAGAACATTTTATTGCTGTTTTTTGGCCCCATCTCTCATTTATTTCATTTATAGGTAATGAATAATTTCTGAATTCAGAGAACAGATAATTTAAATTACCCCTGCATTGAGCAGCTTAGGTTGGCTTAAAGGTTACAGAAGCTTTTTTGGCAAAAGGAAGCTGGCTCGCAATTTCTGCTCTTCTGAGATTTGGGGATACTCAAACCATCGTTATGTTTGATGCCAAACCTGCACGAGCAAGAAGCTATCTTCCAGTGAGCCAATCAATCATCAGTTTTATGGCAAACTGCCAAATAACGTGTATCCTAAGAAACCACAGTCTCCAAAAAAGCTCATTGTCTAGCCATTTCCAATCATAGTACCTCCACTTCATTATCATTGTCTGTAATCCATCCAACTGTCCTGCTATCTCTATTTATCCACCTAAACCTCCAAAAATCTATCTCATTCATCCCTTTCTATCCAGCTTTCTTTTTCCTGATCCTGAAGATGAAACTCAAATACTTTGGCCACCTAATGAGAAGGAAGGACTCACTGGAGAAGAGCCTAATGCTGGGAAAGATTGAGGGCAAAAGAAGAAGGGGACAGCAGAGAATGAGGTGGCTGGATGGAGTCACTGAAGCAGTCGGTGTGAGATTAAATGGACTCCGGGGGATGGTAGAGGACAGGAAGGCCTGGAGGAATGTTGTCCATGGGGTCGAAATGGGTCAGACACGACTTCGCAACTAACAACAACAACATCCAGCTTTCTTTTGTCCATTTGAGCCTGTTTCATTTGGATACCTGTCCATCATCCTACTTCCCAAAGTCAATTGAAGAACACAAGAAACAGCAAGAATCTGGCTGAATCAAGCCAAGCACTTTAGAACTTTATATCACACAGGGTCCAGCCAGATGTATGTGGGGAGTTTACAGACCTAGATAGGAGGTGATGGCCATTTTTTAAAATTTATATTCCTCAGCAGCTGAGGTCTGAAGTGTGCTGCCTGCAGTACAGGGGGATAGCAATAGCAATAGCATTTAGACTTATATATTGCTTTAAGTGCTTTGCAGCCCTCTCTAAGCTGTTTACAGAGTCAGCCTATTGCTACCAACAATCTGGGTTCTCATTTTACCCACCTCAGAAGGATGGAAGGCTGAGTCAACCTTGAGCCTGAACTGCTTAAATGCAGACAGCCGACAGTCAGCAGAAGTAGCCTGCACTACTGCACTCTAACCACTGCACCACCTTGGCTCATGGATGGTGAGCAGCCATAAAAATAGTAGCCATTAAGGCTGTGCAGTTGTGTGTTGATGTAGATTTGAAGGTCAACATTCAATTTTTAGACATGGGGCATCACCTCTTGGGAAAAACTTACAATAGTTGCCTCTTTCCCTGATCTTGCACAATTGCTCTCTTTAGCAAGTATATATTCTAAGGAAAAAAAGTTGTGTTTGATTTAAGATGTTCTGGACAGGTGCTAAGAGCATTCTCACATACGTTCCAAATCCCATTTTGCTGTTTGACTCTTGTTCGTCATCCAGCCTTATACACAATGATAACTCAATCCTCTGTGAATGTTAATATGTCCATTTTACACAAACACACACACAAACAAACACAAACAAACCTGATATTGGTGGTTGCTACTAGATTTGATTGCAGTCTATGGCTTTCTAGCTTCTTTTCTTGGTTCTCAATCTCCCCTCATTTAGTTTCAATGGATGAACATAACTTTTAATCTTGTGAAAGGCTTAGAAAAACATTTTATTTATCCATATTTTCCATATCGTGCATGACTTCCTCTATCCACCTTTGCTGTAAGCCATAAAGGCCCTTAACCTATATTGTTAGGAGCCTTCACGTTTTAACTTCTCTCCCTTTTATACTTTGTACTGATTGTGGAAATCTCATTCTGAACAGAATGTGTTGTTGTTGTTGCATAGTTATGCCATCAATGGAATAATGATTTATTGCAGGAAAGGGAAATGAGCAGAATACATAAGGTCGTTGCTAAATGCTGAAGGTTATTTTTTCTGAGTAAAAAAACTATCCCATTCCTTCTGCAATTTTATCCTAATTCCTGCCCCCCAGAGCAAAAAGCATAATTAAAAATATAATCCTGTTTTGAAAATGTACAAAACAGTTACCAGGTTTATTGTATCTAATGCTAGAAATAGGAGGAATTCAATTCACTTTCATCCCTGGATATGTAACCTTTATATAATGTCATGCTCTATTACATAAAAGTGAGATTCATTGGAATCAAAGAACAACAATAAGAAAAATATTGCGCCAGGACTAAACTATATGAAATCAGAAATTGGGAACTATTGCACTGCTTAAGACGTACCAACACATTTTTTCAGTATATTTTTTATTAAACATTGTAACTACGATACTTAAAACTACTACAAATTGAACTTAGAGGAAGAGAAATGCAAGGGGGCTTTGGACTTCCGGACTGGGAAACGTACTATCAAGCAGCAGTACTCCAATGGATAACGGATTGGATACAAATTAGTAATAAAAGGATATTAACACTCGAGGGACATGATCTACAGATTGGATTGCATTGGTTTTTACATTCCTACTTTCAAAACCACAAAATTAGAGAATCATTATTTAAAGTATGGGCTAAAATAAAATATCAACACTATAAAGAAATTCCGATTTGGTTTTCCAGTATGGAAGCAATTACCTATCCCACTACAACAGATATACATAAAATAGTTAAGTACATGGAAATTTTGGATGAACAAGGAAACCTAAAAGATATTGAAACTTTGAATCAACAAGGAATTAGAATAGACTGGTGGCCATATTATCAAATTGGATCTAGATTAAAAGAGGATAAAAAGAAATTTGGAATAGTGAAAAAGAAATCAGAATTAGATAAAATTTTATTGGGGCAAGGGGAAAAATAATAACCAAAAATTTATAAATTTGTATTAAATTATAAAATGGAAGAAGAAATTGTTAAGGGTAATATGATCAGTTGGGCCAAAAATTTTGGATATAGCATAAATTTGGAACAGTGGGATAAAATTTGGATTAAAAATTATAAATTAACTAAATCAGTTTCATATAAGGAAAATATGTATAAAATGTACTACAGATGGCACTTACTATCAGCGAGATTGGCCAAAATGTATCAAAATATGAACCCTAAATATTGGAAATGCCAACATAAAAATGGAACATATTATCACATGTGGTGATAATATGTAATAATTATTACCTGCCCAATAATTAAATTTTTTTGGCAAAAAATACAAAATTGGCTAGAAGAAATAACGGCACAAAAGATAAATATTAAACCGGAAGCATTTTTATTAGGGATATTAGAACAGAAGATAGAAAGAAAACATTGGTATATTATAATACACATCCTGACAGCGGCAAGAATATGCCTGGCACAATATTGGAAGCAAGGAGATGTACCGACTGAAAATATAATTATTAGAAAAATTCTAGAATGTGCAGAATTAGATAAGTTGACGATGGAATTAAATCAGAAAGAGGATTCGGAATTTTTTGAAATTTGGAATATATTCTATAACTGGCTGGAAAGGAGGAAAGGAAAAAAAGATGTATAGATTGATGTTTAATTTAGGAACTTAAATAAGATTATATAAGTTTAGTTATTATAAATGTATATATTTACTAAGAATATATAAAGTTATGTATAGTTGTATAGTTATACATAAGCAAAAATGTACCGTCAAGACACGTATCATAAAATTACCCAAGAGGTTTATATGTATATTTGTAGATGTATTGTTTTGTTTTGTTTGATGTTTGTTTGTCATTTTTAATGTTTATACTCAAATAAAAATTATTTTTTTTTAAAAAAAATAG